>WTXH01000241.1:0-51067 GCA_022376555.1 Russula compacta
GATGTTCCACTCACAGCTGAAGTCCAGCTATCATGTCATGGTCTATGCCTGTGACATTAGACTCACTTCTTATCCATCCATGACTCCCTGAGAGAAGAAGATGTGATGCTCCCACCAGTGTATTACAGTATATGCATCAGGAAGTCCTCAAGAAGAGGCTGAAGAATGATGACAGAAACAAGAACATGCAGAAGCAGCAGGGTGAAACTGCCAGAGATATTTGAGGGAGACCCATCCAAAGCTAAGGACTTTATCCAGCAATGCACCACTTACTTCCTAACTCACAACAACAAACCAAAACTAGCATCAACTACTGCCAGAGTAGCACTCACGCTTGCACTCATGAAAGGAAAAGACATCAACCAATGGGTTGATTAAATGCTAGACTGGTTGGAACTCCAAGACCCCAATGACCCAAGAACAGGAGAAGCCTTTGCAGAGGCATTCTGGGAACAATTTGTGCCCAAAGGACAATGGCAGACCATCACCAGAGTAGAGATGAAGTGGCCATACATCACTGAGTATATCTCTGACTTTGAGCAGACCCATGATAACAAGAAGCAACCATTGAATGGAATGGAATGTGTATGATGATTCATTGAAGGACTTGCAGATGCAGTCAAAAGAAAGATGCCACAGAAGTTTCAGATGTATGAACAAGCCAAGGACAAAGTGGTCCACATCATAGGTGCACAGAAGATCCTCCATTGACTCCAACAATCAAAAAAGGTGGGTGGACAGACACACAAGGCCAACCACAAGGGATTTCATCACTTCAACAGCCCAACAATCACCAGTTAAAAGATGATGCCAAGATGAAGCATAAGCAACAGAAGAAGACAAGGCAAGCAATGGAGAGACAGAAGGCCTGACTGGAGAAGCCATTAGAAGAAGAAGGCTGGCTGTTTGAAATGCACCTGGGTGTGTACTCCTCATCATCATCTGACAGTGAAACTACAGAGTCAAACACACAGGAAGGGGAGGAAAACCCATCATTGAGTGAAACAACTACTCCTTCCATCGACAACCTGTGTAGTCAATTAGAGAACCTGGCAATTGAAGACCATGACGAAGATTGAACCGCTTGTGCATGACTTACTGCGCACCATATGATGCTATGATCCGATCAGTCTGGAGAAGGAGGAGCAACTGTGAAGGCATTTATCTTTCTATCAGGAAGTCTATGCAGCTATGTACCTTCATCCATCTAATGCATCGAAGAGATGAACCATCGCTCTTTGGACTCCGGCGCCACAGAAAACTTTATTAACAAAGCATACACCTGGCAATTGAAGCTGCCCCTCAAATGACTGCTCATGAGAGACCTGTGTTCAATGTAGATGGAACACCTAACAAAAACGACACATCAGTCACTACCCGACCTAGAGATGCAGACCGGCACAGAGGACCAAGCTGTGTTTCTTCCTACTGATATAGGTGAACAAAAAATCATTCTAGGATACCCTTGGTTCCCACCACACAACCAAATATCGACTGGGCCGAGGGTGGATGATGCTGAGCAACTCCCCTTATTATTTGACTACCTGAAAAACCAAGACCCATATAGGAGCATGCTACATCACACCAGCAGAGATGACAGTTGTGCACCCATACACACCCTCAAAGGATCACTTTATATAGCAAAAATCCAAATAGCTGAAGGAAGCTGAATATAAACAAGAAGCAGACAATGGCTTCTAAACTGGCAGAAGCAGCAGGATCACAAAAAGGAAGCAAAGAGATACCAGCTAAGTATCATCGTCATCATCATGTCTTCAGTGAAGAAGCGCACAGTGCTTTCCAGAGTCAAGGATCTGGGACCAGCCATCGAACTGAAACCCAATGCCCCTGCAACAATACCAGGGAAGTATACCAACTGACACAAGATGAGCAGAAGCACTGCTAGAATTTGTCAAAGAGCAACAAGCAAAAGGGTACATCAAACCATTGAAAGCCCCTACACTGCACCCTTCTTCTTCATCAAGAAGAAGATGGAAAGCTACGACCTGTACAGATTACAGATATCTTAACAAGTGGACCATCAAGAACTGCTACCCCCTGCCACTCATACCTGAGCTTATTGGAAAGTGCAAGGCACAAGCTCTTCACCAAATTTGACATATGATGGGGCTACAATAACATATGCATCAAGAAGGAGATGAATGGAAAGCTGTGTTCATCACTAACCAAGGGCTGTTTGAACCCACTGTCATGTTCTTTGGACTAACCAACTTGCCAGCTACCTTCCAAACCATGATGAATGCCATATTCCCAGGAAATGGTGGAAGGATGGCTGATCTGTACATGGATGACATACTGATCGCCACCAAAGATGACAACAAATTCCACGAAGAATGTGTCCACTGTGTACTAGAAAAGCTATGACTACATGACTTATACCTCAAACCAGAAAAGTGCACCTTTGAACAACAAAAGATTGAATTCCTAGGAGTTGTACTTGAGAATGGCACAGTACAATGGATCCAGCCAAGCTTAAGGGCGTAGCAGACTGGTCACCCCCACAGAATGTCACTGACATGTGTGCCTTCCTAGGATTCACCAGATTCTACTGCTATTTCATCCCCAATTACTCAAATATCGCATGACCACTCATCCAACTAACCAAGAAGAATGCAAGATTCCGATGGATGCCTGAATGTAAAACAGCATTTGAATGACTAAAGACCCTTATGTGCAGCCACCCTATTCTATGTCAACCAGACTACACCCGTGCATTCTTCCTAGCCACTGATGCCTTGGCATATGGTGTGGGTGCTGTACTCTCGCAGGAGGGAGAAATCAACCCCCGCACTCAAAAACCCATGCTCTGTCCAGTAGCATACTATTCGGCCATGTTCACCCCGACCCAGCGCAACTATGACATCTATGAACAAGAGTTTCTAGGGGTATACATGCCACTCATGAAGTACAGACCTCATCTAGCAGCTACAGAAATTCCTGTTACTATCCTCACCAACCACACTAACCTGCTACACTGGAAATTGCCCAGAAAGGTCAACAGACATGTCACGTGATGGTTCTTAGACCTTCAAGACTTCAACCTTGTCTTCAAACATGTCCTGGGAGAAATCCACACTGCACCTGACATGCTATCATGACCTCCAGGCATAGACAAGGGAGAATGAGACAATGAACAAGTAATGCTCAATGCCCCAGAACTATTCATCAAGATGACGATAGCCACACCCCACACGATTCAAAGCCAAGTGGTTGAAGCACAAAGAATGACCCGCACAACAATGGAAGAGTGGTGCAACACGAAAGGAGTCTGTAAACTCCCTAAAGGATATGTGAAGGACATCAAATGGGCAGTACCCCCTAATCAACAGCTAAGATGCGATATTCTAGTGCAGCACCATGACTCACCAGCTGCAGGGCACCCAGGAAGAGACAACACAATTGCATTGACATCACAGCACAACTGGTGGCCAGGGATGAATACATGGATTGAAGAATATGTCAGAGGATGTGCGGTATGCCAACAAAACAAGATACGCACCTCCAAATCACAGACACCCCTTTATCGCATCTTGGGAGACTCAAGCGAATGACCATTCAACATGATTGCAATGGACCTTATCACACAACTCCCTGCATCTAATGGGAAGGACGCAATCCTCACCATCGTCAACCAAGGATGCTCTTGAGCAGCCCTCTTCATCCCCTGTAACACAACAATCACAGGTGAAGGAATAGCTAAGTTATACCTTCAGCATGTATTCCCATGGTTTGGTGTACCCTCAAAAATGATTTCAGATAGAGATCCTCACTTCATGTCACATTTTGCTACCATGGTCACAACAAAACTTGGCATTAAATGAAACATTAGCATGGCATTCCATCCCCAGATGGATGGCCTATCCAAACGAAAGAATCAATGGGTGGAACAGTACCTACAACTGTACACAACAGCGCGACAAGATGACTGGGACAAATGGCTTCCTATTGTGTCTTTTGTGCATAACAGATGGCCAAATGCCACCACAAAGCTGAGTCCCCACGAAGTTCTGCTAGGATATGCACCAGCTGCAGCAGAAGCCATAGCCCCTGAGATGAGCAACGCATCTGTGGAAGACCGACAGAATTGCATCAAAGAACACTGCTGTGCAGCCATGCAAGCACTCAATCAAGTTGCCCAAACCACACCATCAACACAATACAATGAAGGAGAGCATGTATGGCTCGAAGCTAAGCACCTTACTCTTCCTTACCAATCTGCGAAACTGGCCCCTAAACGACATGGCCCCTTCAGAATCCTCAAACAAGTTTCTCCAGTCACATACAAGCTAGAACTACCCACCACCTGGACCATCCACCCAGTGTTCCATGCGTTGTTACTCACCCCTTACAAAGAAACCACAGAACACAGGATGAATTACCAATGCCCACTGCCCAAAGTGATAGATGACCAAGAAGAATATGAAGTAGAACAGATCATCAGTCATCGCTTCCACAGGTGACAAAGGAAGTTGCAATATCTCATATGCTGGCAAGGTTACTCAGCAGCAGATGACACATGGGAGCCAGCTGACCAAGTATTCACAGATGTGCTGGTTAAGACTTATCACAGGAAGCACTCTCTAGAGAAAGGAGCTCAACCTCACATGTGCACCTGCATCACCAGAGCTAAGTTCTTATGTGCATGCCTCAGCTCACTGACGAATTCTGGATGGACTAGCCCAGAGACCACACAGGGAACATCTGGCTCCCATTTGCTACCTGTCCCTATGGAGTATTCTGCATTTGGGCATGTCCTTATCAAATCCACAAACATGGACCTTATTGTGACCCCACACAAGGCAGGCACGTGTCAAGAAGTGCAGGGGGAAGCTCAGGTAATAAAGTGGGGCAGAGAGAAAGCTGAGATGAGAAAACCAAAAGCTAAGCCCCATGTCCTCCCCTCAGAACCATGCCCCCTACTGTGCCTATCACCGGCGCAGCCATTACTGGATCCCTTGCAATGCCATACAGAGCTTTAAAGCTCTGGAGAACTTCGACACCAACTTTGACCCATGGAAGGTCTGCGTGCACAGGGCAGCCTGCATCATCAGCCACCACAACATCCCCCATTTCTACTCATCACAGTGTGGGCCTGTCGAGGCCACCTATCACCCCCATCCCAGCAAATGGTCCATCTGCAAGCAATGGAGGCTGTTCATCAATGTGCTCAAAACCTGGAGGCAGCCCTCAGCCATGGGGTGGCCTCTCAACCTAGCAAGAGGGTGATGTCATGGTGCAGCTAGCTGGAAAGCTAGAGAACCGCAGGGACATCTGATAAGAGGCATTAGAGCCCAAGGATTGGGGCTGGTGAGTCCCTTGAGGGCAGATTGAGGTGTTGGAGCCCAAGGATTGGGGCTGGTGAGTCCCTTGAGGGCAGATTGAGATGTTGGAGCCCAAGGATAGAGTCTGGCAAGACTCTGAAGGGCAGATCATTAGGCAATGAGAAGGTAAGTATGGCTCATGGACATTTGAGACAGGATTCAGAAGTGCAGCCCAGTGATGCCATTTGGGCCAGCACATGCAATACGGCATGGACAATGCTTAGTAGAATGCCTGCAAGGCAGGATGATGAAGCTAGGACACTTGAGTAAGCACTATGACTGTGCCTGACTAATGGTTAGTCAGAAGCGATGAGTAAGGGCTTGGGAAGCTCTTTAGTATTGCTAATGTATCAGTCAGCACTTTAGTAAGTGCGCTATCTTTAGATTACTGCTTGGTGAGTGGATTGCTCAGCTTACTATACTGTGCTTACTGTACAATTACTGTATGGTACTAATTTGGACTAGGACCTAGGCCTCTGGCCTATCATGTATATAAGCGCATTAGGCACTCAGGCAAGGGCTCTCTAAGTGAAGTCTCTTGTCCTGTCCCTGTCTAGTCCTTGACTAGGAGTATACAGGCTTTTGTGACCTTGTTGTCACCCCAGGGGGAGACTCATGGTGTGCTTCCCACTTTCTGCAGGCAGTGTGGACATTCCACTCACAGATGAAGTCCAGCTATCATGGTCACAGTCTACGCTGGTGACAATGAATGACAAAGGAGACAAGTCACTAACAGCAGTGGTCCGCACATACCACAAGTGGGAAGAAGATGAGCACTACCTCAAGCAGGAAGTGCTCAAAATCAAGATCAAGATGGTGTTCATGCAGATGAAGAAGATGGAGTGGTTGGGAGGATTGCAGGACACCAACACCTTCAACTGCATTGTGACTGGCCTCAAAGCACAGCCAGTCCCATGGAGCAACCTCGAAAAGGTTGCTCATGATGAGATGCTCAAAGACTTCAGAGTCCCTGAGTACCTCAAACACATTGCCCCCCTTGACATTGATGATGACAAAGACAAGTACATATGGTCCTGGGGGGTTGTTAAGAACCATAAGAAGTGCCACAAGTGCCACCACACCAGCCACATCCATCACAACTGCCCCCTCAGGGAGTCCTGCCAAGGATGCTCCCCATGACTCTAAACAGGGGGTGATGTTACGGACTGCCGGACTATTTATGCTTACATCATTTTTTACTATATATAGTAATTGCTTTCTCATGGACTGGCAGGGAGCCGCTTCCACATCCATCCCCGTACATTACCACACCTCTATTATGCTTCACTGCCCTCCACTTTATGTTGTGTTGCCTCAGCTTATTACTAATACTTTCAGACTAATATGCCATCATGTTTTGTAGTCTCACAACCTCATGATGCCACTTAAACGCGTCATCCAGCCTCTTAGTCATATAGGCTTAGTAGGATGCCATCTGAATGCATCATCACTTACTTAGTCATACATGCTTACTATCTTGTAGTCATATATGCTTAGTATGATGCCTTAGAGATGCATCATCCCTTTACTTAGTCATATGTACTTACTGTACAGTAGCCATAGGGCCTATAAAAGCCCCCAAAGCAAGACCAAAGCCTTAAGCTTAGTCTCTTATATAATACAGGACTTCTAGTTCATCCCTTGTGAACTTAAGCTTAAGAACCATCAGAACCATCCTCTTGCACCTTAGAACGAACCCTAAGGCCTGCTAAATCAACTTAGAGCTGCATTTGCTCTTCACTTAAAACTCTGAACAAACTCAGACAGAAAGACACCATCTTTCCCACCCAGAACCTGAACCTGAAGGCTGCTAGTAATGGAACTCTAGTTGTCTATACGAACAAGTCACATACTATGACCTCTGTAATATGCATTGCATACTACAACTAGCCGTAGCACCCAGGAGCTGCTCCTACCAGACATCAGAACCCCTTCCATTCATAACCTTCATGAATTACCAACAAACTAAGTGCAATACAAGATGTAGTTGCACCTCCAGACATCACTTCCTAGAGTGATAACAGAACAGCCAGTGCCACTACACACCATTCAAGAGCCACAGCCATATGAGTTCTAAGGACAGAACTCCAAACTCCAACCCATATCAGAAACCAGACTTGGACAAGGCATCCAAACCCCAAACCAAACCAAAACCAAAACCAAACCAAACCCTCACACTAAGACACATGATGTCCTAGCATGACAGTATGACTAAGTAAGTGATGATGCATCTAGGTGGCATCCTACTTAAGCCTATATGACTAAGAGGCTGGATGACATGTTTAAGTGGCATCATGAGGCTGTGAGACTACAAAACATATTAGTCTGAAAGTATTAGTAATGAGCTGCATCAGGAAATTATTTGCAAATTTCTCAACATTCTCCAAATCTAACCTAAAATTTAGCAAACTACACAAAAATAGTCAAAACTCAACATATAATTGTAAAATTGAACATATATTTGTAACATTGAACATACATCTGTAAAATTGAACATATATCTGTAAATCTAACATATACTTGTAAAATCTAACATATATTTGTAAAATCCAACATATATTTGTAACATTGAACATATATTTGTAAAATTGAGCATATATCTGTAAATCTATGATATATTTGTAAAATCCAACATATATTCATAACATTCAATAAATCAGTTTCTCTGTTGTACTAAATAATAAAGGTTAATGAACAACTTGACTTAGCAATTTCTGCTGCAGGAAATCTATATGACTGCATTTCTGCAAGTAATATTTTTCATTTTTACTGTTTTCACATTGAATAAAATGACTTATCAAAAGGGTTCTGCTGTGATAAGGCTTATCCTATGGCAAGTGCAGTGCTCAGCCAAACTACAGGGCCTATGACATAACAGAATCTAATGTGGAAAGTAGCCAACTGTTGGTCTGTCACACTTGTGGAAATTGACTGTGAAAAAAAAGCTAGCTGGAGCCAGGCGAGTGGGCACAAAATGGCATGGAAACACCATGTCACATGTAGAACAGACTTGTTGTGTTTCCAAACCCAAACAAGACCTGCACCTGCTGCCTGTGCCCACCACACTCACCTACCTGCACCATATGTGTGAGTCAATTTTTTCTGCATCTTGCCCATACCTGCATGCACCTGGCCATGCCTGTCCATGCCTCTATCCACCTGGCTGTGCCAACCTCTGCCTGGTTTCCTATGCTTGCACCTGCCTGCCAACTCACCCAACCACGCCTGGCCACACCTGTTGTGGCTGCCCCTGCCTGCCTGCCTCCACAATGAGTCTGGTGAGTAGTTTTTACTTTTTTACTTTATTCTTATGCTCACATTTGCAACTCACCTGTGTCCATGTCCCCCTGCCCTGTGCCTGTGCCTCTCTGTGCTCACACCTGCCAACCCACACACACCTGCCTGTCCCTGCACCCTGCCCTGCATCCACCAGCCTGGCCATGGCCTGTGCCTGCCAACCTGCACCTGATCACACCTGGCCACAGCTGTTGTGGCTGCCCCTGCCTGCTGGTGCATGGGTGTAGGTCCAATATCAGTGTATCATTCTGTGGTTGCCCACTTTTTTGCAATGTCATAGCATATTTTTTAATCCTTTACTTTACCAATCAATTTATATAATTAGTGATACAAGAGAATGATAACCCTATTTGCTGATAATATTAAGGAAATGCAGTAAAATAAAAAAGTTGAATGTATCCAAATTGACAAAAAATTTGTAAAATAAAGATCAAATAGTTAGAGAATTGCATATAATTAGTGAAAATATGCTTAAATTTTGACAAATTAGACCATATTTCAGAAAATTGAGGAGGGGGACCTTCCTAATTTGCCAAATATGGAGTTTGCAAATTTGCTCAAATTTGAATAAACTTGAGCACATTTAAAGATATTTATACAAATGTGAGGGTGAGGTTTTTCCAGATGTGAGGCAACATGACATAAAGTGGAGGGCAGTGGAGTGTAATAGAGGTATGGTAATGTATATGGGTGGAAGTGGGGATGGCTCCTTGCCAGTCTGTGAGAAAGGGATTACTAAATATGGTAAAAAGTGAGGTAAGTGAAACTAGTCCAGCAGTCCATAACAAAATGTCAGGAAAACAAGACCATTCAAACTGCAAAAGCCCCCCTACACCACTTTGACACCCCAGTGGAAGAAGGCCCTTTCCAATATGTTTCCATGGACTTCATAACAGAGCTACTCAAGTCAAAAGTGATGAAGTGCAGCTGAAGAGGTAGTTCAAACAGAGAAGATAACTCTGTAGGAGATGAGATGTCTTGCTTACTCCCAAGGGTGTATTTATAGTCCCCATGGTCTATATATGTCCATAAGCCCTTAAGGGGTGAGTACAGGCATCCACAATATTGCATATACACTATATTCTACATTTGGGCAAGTCTGACAAGTCTGTACATACCCTGAGCCCACAGAATGTGTACATGTAAGCATAGAACTAGTCTAAAAGGTTCATATGTGAATGTAACTATGTGGTCATAAAGACAGTAGGTAAAGTGTCAATCTGAAACAGTTTGATCATACAATAATTGGGTCAGATAACAAAAGAGAGTTCTTAGATTGGCCATAAGGGCATAATCATGTTGTTCTAGGGTATCATACATATGTAGGTATCTATGCAGTCCATGTGCTGACATGTGCTCACTAAGTCCATAATTATCCTAGAGCATTAAGTGCCCCTTGAACTGTCCAGGCCAGTTCTACTGAACCTCTGAGCATGAGACTGTCCAGTCTGGGCATAGCTATACAGACATTCCATCTCAACATCCCCCTGTGATCCAACAATTATGGAGCACAAAGACCCATGTCAGGGTTGAAGTGCAGAAGGAGGGTGCATGAGAGCGACTTGGTGAAGGCATCTGCAACCATTTCTTCTTTAGGTGTACATATTAGAGAAATTTGACCATCCTCTATGTACTTATGAATGACATGATGCTTAATGTCAATGTGCTTAGATCAATGACTGGTGACTGGGTTCTGCACAAGGTCAACTATGCCTTTGTTGTCACCATGAAGAGGGACAGGGTCCTTGATGGTATACCCAAGTTCCTTCAAGAAACCTTGGTACCAGACTGCTTGGTTGGCTGCATCGGCTAGGGCCATGTACTTTACCTCAGATGTGCTTTGGGCAATGGTCTTTTGTTTATAGGATGAAAAGGAAATTGTGCCATTAGCAAGCAAGAATACATAACCAGAAGTGGAATGATGATCCTCCATATTGTCTCCCATAGAGGAGTCAGAGTAGCTGTGAAGGCCATCACCATTGGCCCCATTGTAGCACAAGCACATGTCCACAGTTCCCACAAGGTAGGATAGAATGTATTGAGCAAGGTATAGATGCTGTTTAGAGAGGTTTGCTGCATACTGGGCCAAATGTGATACAGCAAAGGAAATGTCTGGATGAGTGCCAATTTGTACATAGAGCAGGCTGCCTATAAGGCTTTGGTAGTGTTCAATCTCTGCAAGGGAGGCCTGCTCAGTATTTTTGACCAGGTGCATGTCTGCACCAGCCAGTAGTGGGGTATTGTGTGGGTTCACGTCCAACATGCCAAAGCATTCTAGTACATCATGTACATAACTAGATTGGTTGATCTTGATGCAGTTATGTGACCTGTTGTGGGTGATTCAAATCCCTAGATAGGACTCTATTTCCCCAAGGTGTCACACTAGGACATCATGTGTCTTAGTGTGAGAGTTCGAGTTCAGTTCAGAGTTTGGACGCCTTGTCCAAGTCTGGTTTCTGGTATGGTTCAAGGTTCGGAGTTCTGTCCTTAGAACTTGTACAGCTGTGGGTTCTGAATGGCATGTAGCGGTGCTGGCTGTTCGGTTATCACTTCAAGGAAGTGATGTCTGAAGGTGCAATGACGTCTTGTATTGCACTTAGTTCGTTGGTGTTCACACTAAGGTCATGAATGGAAGGGGTTCTGGTGTCTTGTAGGAGTGGCTCCTGGTTGCTACTGGTGTGTCGTAGTATGTGGCACATATTACAGAGGTTGTAGTATGCACTTGTTCGTATAGACGACTAGAGTTCCTTTACTAGTGGCCTTCATATAGATGGCTAGAGTTCCTTTACTAGCAGCCTTCGGGTTCAGGTTCTGGGTGGGAAAGACGGTGTCTTTCTGTCTGAGTTGTTCGGAGTTTCAAAGTGAAGAGCAAATGCGGCTCTAAGTCGATTTAGCAGGCCTTAGGGTACGTTCTAAGGTGCAAGAGGATGGTTCTGATGGTTCTTAAGCTTAAGTTCACAAGAGATGAACTGTAAAGTCCTGTATTATACAAGAGACTAAGCTTAAGGCTTGAGTCTCGCTTTGGGGGGCTTTTATAGGCCCTGTGGCTACTGTACAGTAAGTACATATGACTAAGTAAAGGGATGATGCGTCTCTACAGCATCGTACTAAGCATATATGACTACAAGATAGTAAGCATGTATGACTAAGTAAGTGATGACGTGTTCAGATGGCATCCTACTAAGCCCATATGACTAAGAGGCTGGATGACGTGTTTAAGCGGCATCATGGGGCTGTGAGACTACAAACATGGCGGCATATTAGTCTGAACGTATTAGTAATGAGCCGAGGCAACACGACATAAAGTGGAGGGCAGTGAAGCATAATAGAGGTTTGGTAATGTATAGGGATGGACATGGAAAGGGCTCCCTGCCAGTCTGTGAGAAAGCAAATACTATATATAGTAGAAAATGATGTAAGCATAAATAGTCCAGCAGTCCATAACACAAGGTCTGACATTTTGTAACACTTCTGTAGATCTGCTTTTAAATGCTTGACAGCTTCTATAGAAGCACCCATAATAGTTGTTGTGGTGGACAGTGGGCACGCGTCTGCTTACTAATATTTTGTCCATATGTGTACATATTTCTCACAGTTTGGCTGGAGTTGTTCTCACCTCCCCCACATTACTTTACACACCCTCTATTACACTCCTGCTGCCTTATTCTGCTGTTGTGTTGTCTTGGCTCCTTACTAAAACACTTACACTAATATGCCAATGGTTTTCATGGCCTTACTGCTGCTGAAATGCATCAATCGCTGCCAGAAACTCTGCTTAAATACTTGTACATAAATATGCTCATAGAAGGGGACCAAAGCCCTAAGCTTGGTCTCTTGTGAATCCTAGACATTCTCAGAGCAATCCTCTGAGTGATCTGAAGCTTCAAGAGTCCCTTTCCCCTTCCCACTTGCACCCTAAAATGTACCCTAGGGTCTGCTAAGTGACTTAGTGATGCATTTCACTTAATCTACCATATATAATAAACCGAGTCCTGATTGGGAACTCTTTGACCTCTGACATATATGTTAAGCACTCAGAAAGGTGTTGCCTTTCTTTGCTTCAGACAGATGAAGGTCACTGAGTAACAGACCTCTCCATGATCTATAGAACCACCCCCTCTGCATTAGCAACCCAGCAAGAAGGAGCAGCTCCTTCCATTTATGAACTTAGTGGCACACCAACAAACTAAGTGTGATACAAGGCATATGTAACCGGCCTGGGGTGATGGTTCAACACCATCGCGCCCCTGTAAGTTGCGGAACCGGCCAACTAGAGTATTGCGACCCCGTTTCATGTCTGTGCCCCGTTTCATGTCGATCAGCCTGTGATTTCTTGAGTGACCTTTGCTATTGGTCGCTATTGTTCTCCTTCTTGTTTCAGGTATAAATGGGTAGCACTGCCCCTTCAGGCCCTAGGCCTGCCCTCAAGTACTATGTACTATAAATAGGGGACTCATTACGCCTGGTAGAGGCAAGTTGAGTCTCTTGTCTCAATACTAGCAGTGTTCTACTTCATTGCAGGTGGCTACTGAGTCGGAGCTCAGCAAGCGGTAACCCAGGCATTGACATCGACTTGCAGGTCGACTTCCACTCTATAAGTCTTCTAGGACACTTCGAGTCCTAGCTTATCGACTTAGCGTGTCTACTGTTGCTGTCAAACCCTTGGCGGTGACATTAGACTCAACTTTCTTTCAATACGGCTAGCAGTTCAGAAGGGACACTGCAGACCACAACCCTCAACTGGGTAGACACCATTGGAGGCAGAAGGAACCACAGAGTTCAATACATCTTGAAAGAACACCCAGCCAATCCCACAGATCGGGACATACAGATTATCGTTACAGCAAGAGGCAAAGCGCCGACCAATCCAAAGCTGGTGTGCATTCACGACAACAAGTGGAAAGAAGTCCATTGGGACAGAGGACAATACACTCTAGGAGCGACAGTCCCACAGCTACACAAATACGACACAGAAGGATCAGAAGCTGATGAGCTTCTCGACGAAGAGCTAGAAGAGCCTGAGGTCGTCTCAGATACCGAGTCAGACGAAGCAGTCAAAGAAATTGACGACGCCTTCAACAAGATCAAGATCACACCAGTAGAAGAAAAAGCGCCAGCATTCCCCATTAGGACCCTCACTCCATAACAAGGACTACCCACCGACGCCATACCAGTGGGGCATAGAATCCCCAGCATCTCACAGACCATGTCCACCCAAACCACTACAGCCACCACCGTGGCCGCCCAACCATCCACAACCACCCAAAGTGCACCACAACATATCCAGAACGTCCTCAGACAGGTCCTTAGAAGGGCAGGGCCTCTGGGAGGGTCCAGCGGAGGACCAGGAGGGCCTGGAGGACCTGGAGGACCTGGGGACCTGGAGGACCTGGGGACCACCAGGACCAGACCCGAACGCACCACAAGTACCGGTGGCAGCAGCCGCCGATGTGAAAACCATGGGAGCACTTCCACAAGTCTTCATGGGAGACAGATCGAAAGCAGACAACTTCATCGAAGAAGTGAAAGGATACCTGCGCCTAAATGCAGATGTGGTAGGATACAACTCCCCGTTCAAGAAAATCGCCTTCACTCTCACCCACATAAAAGGCGAAAATACGGCCCAATGGGTCAGGGATATGGGCGAATGGATCGACAGATTACACATGCCCAAGACAACATCCCAGCACTCTGGGATCAATTCCTCTTGGAGTTTAGCCAACAGTTCCAGGACACCCAGGCAGCCCAACGGGCCAGGAATGAAATCAGGGACTGTCGGATGAAGGGATCTGACTACGATGAGTATATCACCAGGTTTGAAAGCCTGGCAAGAAAAGCCGGATACACACTGGGAAACGAGGAAACGGAAAACATCTTCCTCCAGGGAATCCTGGCTTCGCTCCTGCACGATACGCTCAAACCACCAATCCCCTCAATTACCACGACCTCAAAGAGAAGGTCAAGACCATCGCGCAAGGGAAAACCATCATAGATGGTATCCTGAAGAAAACCTTGGGAGTGCAGTTGCCGTTCCAACGATTCAACAATCCACCCAGACCACCGCCATTCCAACAAAGGAACTGGCAACTCAGATATAATCAGGGGAACCGCCCCCAATACAACTCGACAAATGCACCACCGTCCATGAACAACACCCCGGTGCTGATGGACCTGTCTAGAGGTCACACCCCTAACAATTGGAGAGGACAAGGGAACTGGAGACAAAGGACTGGACCTCCTGCAAGAGGGAACATGTCAGCCCCAGGATATGAAGCAATGCGATGCTTCAACTGCGGAAGAGAAGGGCATTTTGCCCGCAATTGCCCAGAAAGGCGGCAACAACCAAGAAACCCATACAGACAAGGCCCCAGACAGGCCAACCTCATCGACTTCCAAAAAGAGGAAGATCAAGACTACCAAATGGCAGAGCCATCGGAGGGAACCTCGGTGGCTACCATGCGAGCACAGCTAGAGGGAATGTCCCTCGACGATCAGATCAAATTGGCCAAAGAGATGGGAGTCGCACAGGATTTTCCCTCTGCCTAATCAGATCGGCCCTGCTTAGGCGAATCCATAGTGAGAACGTGTATATATCAGCAAGGAAATCCATGACAGTTCACTTCTATGCACGATCAATCGCAAAAAGAGCCGAAGGAGTAGCCCTCATAGATTCAGGGGCTACCAAAATTTCATGAGCCTAGATTACGCCAGGTGGCTACGGCTCCCTATCAAATGACTAGTGAATCCAAGACTGTTGTTTAATGTCGACGGGATGGAAAATAAAAGCAGAGCCCTCAAATATTATACCGATCTACAGTTCAAAATGGGAACGCAGACTACAAACCAAGGTTCTTCCTCTCTGATCTGGGAGACCACAAGGCTATCTTCGGGTATCCATGGTTCGCCTCTGTCCAACCAAAAATCAACTGGAAGAGCGGATGGATTGATTTCACCCATCTCCCCATCGTCCTCTCAGCCCCGAATGCTGCAAAGGCAAGATATGTACCCCGAACCCAGAACGTACCACGGCCAGTCAGGAAGAGAACCAACACATACCTCCTAGGAAGGGTGATGATAGGAGGTGTTACAGACAACCCAGAACTAAACAACACTATACCAACTGAGTATAGACGTCATAAGAAAGTCTTCAGCGAGGAAGAATCACAATGAATGCCCAGCTCAACCATATGGGACCATGCCATCGAACTGCTACCAGGGGCACCCAACACCATGCCAGGATGACTGCTACCCCTCACACAAGAAGAAAAAGCCAAAATGCACAAATTCGTCCAAGAACATCTAAAGAGGGGAACCATTCACGTATCAAAATCGCCATATGCGGCCAACTTCTTCTTTGTGAAGAAGAAGGACGGGAAGTTAAGACTGGTACAGGACTACCGGCCTGTCAACAAGTGGACAAAGAGAAACAGGAACATCTCACCTCTCATCCCGCAAGTCATAGATCGACTCAGCGGATGTACCAAATTCACAGTGGTAGACGTACGATGGGGATACAACAACATCAGAATCAAAGAAGGAGACGAGTGGAAAGCTGCCTTCCTCACACACGAGGGACTATTCGAACCCACGGTCATGTTCTTTGGCCTCACCAACTCCCCGGCAACCTTCCAGATAATGATGAATGCCATATTCCGGCAAGAGGTAGGAGAAGGCTGGCTTTCTGTCTACATGGACGACATCGCCATTCATACAGCCAAACAACCCCACGAAATGGAAGAACAACACACAGCTAGACACCGAGAATACGTCCACCGAATGTTGGACAAGCTGGAGCAAAACAATCTCTACCTCAAACCCGAAAAGTGCCAATTTGAGAAAGAGGAGATCGAATACCTAGGAGTCATTGTAGGAAAAGGACACCTCAGAATGAGCCCTAAGAAGTTGCAGGGAATCGCAGACTGGTCCCCACCAAAAAGCCCCACCGAAGTCAGGAGCTTCCTGGGGTTCACAGGCTATTACCGCTACTTCGTCCCAAACTACTCAAAAATCGCACGACCCCTACTAGAACTAATGAAGAAAACCACACCGTGGCACTAGGGAGAAACGCAAATGAGGGCGTTTGAAGAACTAAAAACCAGAATGTGTGGCAGCCCGGTACTGATCCAACCAGATGTCGAGAAACAGTTCACACTCCACATCGACACATCAGCATACGGTGTAGGCACCGTACTCTCGCAGGAGGGACAGCACGACCTCACACCAACATTGGCCCAATGACACAAACCCCTGCTGCACCCAGTGGCATACTATTCAGTGACATTCACACCCACAGAACGAAACTACGACATCTACGAATGAGAACTGTTAGCCGTCATGGAAGCACTCGCCCACTGGAGGCACTACTTAGGATGGACAAAACAACCATTCATAATCCGCACCGACCATGCCAACCTCCAATATTGGAAGTCACCAAGAAACCTAAATCGACAAACCGCTCGATGGCATGCCGACCTCCAAGAATACGACTACATCCTGGAATACATCCCAGGAAAAATGAACAGTGCGGCAGATGCACTGTCAAGACCAGCAAATGTGGACCATGGTGAAGATGATAATAAAAACGTCACAATCATCCCATCCCATAGGATCCGAGCAGCACAAACGATTCAAGGAAAGACTATCGTGCCAAACCTCAAAGAACTCAGACGAGCCATTGTCAGAAATGCCCACGACACACCCACATCTGGCCACCCAGGAAGAGACAAAACCCTACGGAGGGTACAACAGCGGTACTGGTGGCCAGGAATGAAAGAATGGATTGCAGACTACGTTAGAGGATGCGCAACATGCCAGCAAGCCAAAATACTGACGCATCGGCCTCATGTTCCCCTCTATCGAATCCCCTCTACACCAGGCACACTGCCCTTCAAAACCATAGCCATGGACCTGATCACCAGGCTACCACCAAAGCGAGGACTGGACGCAATCCTCACCATCGTAGACCATGGATGTTCTCGTGCCGCCCTATTTCTTCCCTGTTCCACAAGCATTACAGGACCGGGGATCGCCCAACTCTACCTGGACCACCTCTACCCATGGTACGGACTACCAAAGAAGATCATCAGTGATAGGGACCTGCGATTCACGTCGAGCTTCGGAAAAGCACTCACAAAAAGGCTCGGGATACAACAAAACCTATCCACCGCAGCCCATCCTCAAACCGATGGATTATCTGAACGAAAGAATCAATGGATAGAACAATACCTGCGACTAGTGATGAGTGGGCAACCAGACGATTGGACAGAATGGGTTGCAGTCGCAACGGCAGTACACAACAACCAGAAAAACAGCACCACCGGGCTATCAACCAATCAAATCCTCATTGGCTATGAACCAACACTGGGGCCCGGAGATCTGGGAATCTGGACTAACAATGAAGCGGTTGAGCAACGAACACGGCGAATGGAAGAAGCGTGAGAGCAGGCAATCAAGGCCATCAATAGAAAGGCAGCCGAAACACCTCTGGGACAATACAAAGCCAGGGACCACATGTGGCTGGAAGGGACCCACCTGATGCTCTGGCATCAAGGGTCCAAATTAAACCCAAAAAGATATGGCCCTTTCAAAGTCCTCAGAGAAGTATCCCCGGTCGCATCCCTGCTCTAACTCCCCACCTCATGGATGATCCACCCTATATTCCACGCCTCCCTTCTTACCCCATATAGGGAAACGGACACCCACGGGCCCAATTACGCCAGGCCTCCCCCTGATCTGATTGACGGCAAAGAACAATATGAAGTGGAGCAAATCAGAAACCATCGCCATCAAGGGCGATCAAAGAAGCTCCAGTATCTCATAAAGTGGCGGGGCTACCCTGAAAGTGACAACACCTGGGAACCAGCTGACCAGGTGTATGCCCTGGATCTCCTTTGGGAGTATCACAAATGCCGGCCCTTGAAAGAGATAAAAGGGAAGCAGAAACCCCCAGTGAAAGCATCAGCTCACACATCCTCCACTCTCAAAAACACCATTGCTTCATCATGTCCTCTCCCGCTCCAGTCCCAGTTCCACCCCCTTCCACACACATCGAGGTCGAGGCGATTGGCCACCTCCCACCGCAACAACCAGCACCGAGCACCCCTCTACCACGCCTGCCTCCCGCTCCATCCGTCTCCCTGGCACCTTCCCTGACTTGGAGACCAACGCCTTCTGGGAAGGCCCTCTCTCCCCAGAACCGTCTGATCCGTCCTCGACGGATACGAGGACTTGGGGCCAGTCCAGCTTCGACAGCTGGCCTCGGGTCTCGCCTCCACCCTCCAACAGCACGAGGCCCTCTTCCAAGATGAGGCAAGATGCCTCAAAAGACAATTCGAAGAGGTCAACAAGGACAACCGCGAGCTTAAGGCGCGGATCCAGCAAATCGACGGGGAGCCCCTGCTGTGCCCTGACGGGTACGTCGAAAACGAGGGGAGGCTCCCAGAGTTTACCATCACCACCCCAGATGGCGAGAAACCTGCCGTTTTTATCAAACAGCTGGATGATGGATGGGTGGCCAGGCTGGCAGCCAACGCGACAGGCGACCACAACGCCCAAATCATCGATCTCTATGCCTGCCCTAAATTTGACGACTTCCCTTTGTCGCCACTCCTGGCATGGTTCCGCGCCCGTCTCTGGGGAACCAAATCGACTACCACCCACTCCGGGAGGCCATCATCGACCTGGATGACTGGCCTCTCCTGCCGAGGTTACGCAATACCGAGTCCTGGATCATGAGGTCAACACGCTGCGCACTGAGCTATGCTTGGCTCAGGGAATCTGGCAGCGTCTGAGGCCGCCAAGCAGGCCTCCGAAGATCGACTCGTCGCAGCCAGGGCAGGGAAGAAGGTCCCACAAGTGGGAGTCAAGCGGTTCTGGCCGCAGCTGGCAGACGGTCAGCATAGAGGAAAACAGGATGAGGGCATCCTGTCTAGTGAGGGGGTGGTGTAACCGGCCTGGGGTGATGGTTCAACACCATCGCGCCCCTGTAAGTTGCGGAACCGGCCAACTAGAGTATTGCGACCCCATTTCATGTCTGTGCCCTGTTTCATGTCGATCAGCCTGTGATTTCTTGAGTGACCTTTGCTATTGGTCGCTATTGTTCTCCTTCTTGTTTCAGGTATAAATAGGTAGCACTGCCCCTTCAGGCCCTAGGCCTGCCCTCAAGTACTATGTACTATAAATAGGGGACTCATTACGCCTGGTAGAGGCAAGTTGAGTCTCTTGTCTCAATACTAGCAGTGTTCTACTTCATTGCGGGTGGCTACTGAGTCGGAGCTCAGCAAGCGGTAACCCAGGCATTGACATCGACTTGCAGGTCGACTTCCACTCTATAAGTCTTCTAGGACACTTCGAGTCCTAGCTTATCGACTTAGCATGTCTACTGTTGCTGTCAAACCCTTGGCGGTGACACATATCAGCACTCCAGACATCCCTTCCTTTGGATATGTGTCACGCTGGACAAAGCGTGGCGGTTCTGTCGATGTTTCTGTCTGGCAGCCTCCTTGGCTGTTCGTTCTATTGCTATGAGGGGTAGGGCGTCTGGCCTGTCTCTGTCTTTCTGTTGTAGGTGTAGGATGATATCTGCGTTGGTGACTGTCATCTTGGTCGTCTTCTGTGGAGTTCTAACGCCTTGTTAGAACGGCTGTGGGTAGTGGCGGTGCTGGCTGCTGTTGTTCCCTATCTCCTGAAGGAGGAAGGGGATCTAGATGTGAAGGAGTCGATTTGGATACTATATCCAAAGGAAGGGATGTCTGGAGTGCTGATACGCCTTGTATTGCACTTAGTTCGTTGGTATGCCACTAAGGTCGTGAATGGAAGGAGCTGTTCCTTCCTGCTGGGGGTTCTGGCGCAGATAGGCTGGTTCTATAGAGCACTGAGAGGTCCGTTACTCAGTGACCTTCGGTTTGTCTGAAGCGAAGAAAGGCAATGCCTTTCTGAGTGCTTAACATATGCGTCGGGGTTTGAAGAGTTCCCTAATCGGGACTCGGTTTACTATATATGGTAGATTAAGTGAAACGCGTCACTAAGTCGCTTTGCAGACCCTAGGGTACGTTCTAGGGCGCAAGTGGGAGGGAAAAGGGGCTGGGAAGCTTTGAATCACTCGGAGGATTGCTCTGAGAATGTCTAGGATTCACAAGAGACCAAGCTTAAGGCTTTTGGTCCCCTTCTATGAGCGTATTTATACATAACTATTTAGGCGGAGTCATCGGCAGTCTATGACGTGTTTCAGCAGCAGTAAGGCCATGAAACTTGTCGGCATATTAGGGTAAGTAGTTTAGTAACGAGCCGAGGCAACGCAACAGCAGAAGGGATCGGCAGGAGTGTAATAACAGTTGGGTAAGGTAGGGAGGGGGAAGTGGTGATGACTCCAGCCAAGCTGTGGGAAATATGTACATATAAGGCAAGAAAATTAGTAAGCATAAGCATCCCAATAGTCCACCATGACAATATGCGTCTTAAGTATCCAAATTGACTCCTTCACACCTAGATCCCCTTTCTCCTCTAAGGACCCAGAGGACAAATACAGCCAGCACCACCACTACCAACAGCCATTCTAACAAGGCATTAGAACTCCACAGAAGACAACCAAGATAATGGTCACCAACACAGATATCATCCTACACTTACAGCAGAGGGATAGAGACAGACCAGATGAACTAACTACCAGACAAAGAGAACAAGCAGCCAAGGGAGCTGCCAGACAGAAACATCAACAGAACTGCCATGCTCAGTTCAGTATGACAATAGTGATGTCATCAACATAATGAATGATGATCAACGGAGATGAATCCTCCCCCTGTGATGGATACATCATGTAAATGTAGACTCTGGCATTGGAGAACATCCACTTAAAGCTGAGTTCCAAAAGGAATCCATGGAACTACAAGTTCCATGTGTGGGAGGCTTGTTTGAGACCATAAATAGATTTTTTCAACCTGCATACTTTATTCTCCATTCCAGTGACAACGAAACCCTGTGGTTGCTCTATGTATATCTCCCTATTGAGCATGCCATTGAGGAACACCGATTTGATGTCCATCTGGTGTATGTGCCAGTCTTCCAGCACAGCTAATGCTAGGAGGAGTCTGAGAGACTCAAAATGTGCAACAGGGGAGAAGGTTTTGTCATAACTAATACCAGGGATCTGTGTAAATTCCTTTGCCACTAGCCAGGTGTGGAAGTGGCCATCAGCTTTCAACTTGAACACCCATTTCGATTTTAATGCTTTGTGGCCAGGTGGGAGATCAACTAACTCCCATGTGTCATTTTTAGCTAAGGTGTCTATCTCATATTGATAGGCCTTCTGCCACTCATCGGCATCTTTAGACTTCAGAGCCTCAGTATAAGTAACTGGATCCCATTCTACATAAGCCATGGCGAATAATTCCACATGCCCTAGCTGCTGGGCACCAGGCATCTCAATGTTATCCTCATTAAAGTACCTTCTATTCAGTACTGGCACATGCACCAATTGCCTGGGAGTGGCAATGTGCTTGGCAAATCCCCCCAGAATCATAGGATCCATTGGAGATTCTTCTGCTCACTTATAGGTTCACGAAGCAGAAGGGCGAGGCGGTGGTGTAGAAGGAGGAGGGCACTTAACTACAGGCGTAGAAGGGGGAAGAATGCCTTGGGTGGGCAATGTAGCAGGCCACTCTAGTTTGGGTTCAAGTAAGTTGTCAACCTGATTTTCGTTCTCAGAAGAGGAAGTAGGTGATGCTATATGGGGGGGTAGTGGCAATGCAGATGTGTTAGGTTCTGAATTTGCTGGAAAGAATGGAAGTGGGATTGGAGGAGGAGATACAGTGAGCCCTTGGTGTGTCAAGGGCTCAGTCTCTTTGTCTATAGCGGAAAAGCTGCTCTCATTAAATGTCACATCCCTTGACACTCAAATGGAGCAGGTACTTTTATCCCAGAGGTGGTATCCCTTACTACCAGCCTCATACCCAATGAAGACAACAGGCAGTGCTTTCATGTCTAGCTTCTGTCACTTGTCAGCTGGCACAAGCATGTATGCCTTGCATCCGAAGACACAAAAGTATGAGACATCTGGAACATAACCAGCATTCCATTGCTCATGTGGGGTCTTCCACTCCAGCGAGCAGATGGGAGTGTGGTTGTAGACATAAGCCACAGTGCTTACAGCATGCTCCAAAAGCCATTTGACAAGCCAGCTTGGTGTAGCATAGACATTGCCTTATCCATAATAGTGTGGTTAAGCCACTTGGCCTCTTCATTCTGCTGGGGTGTACCCAGCATTGTTAACTGCTGTTCTATTCCCTTCTCGTTCATGAATTCTTGGACCTTAGCCCCTGTGTATTTGCCACCTCTATTAGACTGTAGGAAATGCATTGGTTCAGAGGTTTGGGTGGTAGCCCAATTAATGTATTTTTTAAATGCATCCAGAAACTGGTCTTTTGATTTAAGGAAGTAGATAACTGCAAGGCTAGTGTAGTTGTCAATAAAGGTGGCCATTTAAAAGGAGCCATGCAATGACTTGGTCTGCATAGGACCCACCAAGTCCAAGTGAACTATTTCTAATATTTAGGTCGCCCTCTTGGAAGAGGATGGGAAGGGTTTGCAAGTTGATTTGCCTGTCTTGCAACCATGGCACAGTGTAGGTATTGCCATGTCAACACCAGAGAAGTCCATGCCTTGCAGGGCAGAGGGACCATGCTCTTTTAGTGCATGATAGGACATATGCCCCATGCACTAATGCCAGGTGTGGAGTGTGGTAGACTCCCCACAGTGTGCATTCAGTGCCCTAGTGTCAGAGTCAACCCAGAATAGGCAGCCTTCATGGTATCCTGAAGCTACAACTTTGTTTTTGACAATAATGTTGAAGCCATGTGAGTGGAAAGGTACAGCAGCCCCTTTATCCAGAATGGATCCAAGTGATAGAATGCAATTTCCTATGTCAGGTGCATATATATCATCCTTTAGGCTGATCTGCACCCCCTGTTGACTTGTACAAACAGCAGTTCCCACACCTAACTGTGAAATTACAGTACCCTGCTTATCACTGAGACATATGGTCCATTTGACTGGTGTGTAAGTGATAAAGTCAGAGTGGTGGGGAGTGATGTGATGGGTTGCCCCACTGTCCATTAACCAACATGATTTGCTTGCAGTGCACAAGGAGACACCAATGTCATTGACCTCATCAATGGAGGTGGTGGTAGCTATGACATGAGTATTTATGGCCTTGGCACCACTGCTGCTCTCCTGCTTTTTCTTGGCATCTGCCTCATCCTTTTTCTTCTTTCGGCAATTGGGCTTGATATGCCCTTTCTTGTTGCAGTAGTGGCAAAAAAGATCAGCATGCTTCTCCTTTTTACCGGAGCCACTTTTGCCTTTGCCTTTTCCCTTGATTGGGGCAATTGCATTGAGGGAGGTGGAGCCACCAGACCTATGACCTTCTTCATTCTGAATGTGGGCTATGATCTCACTTGGTTATAGCAATGTAGGGTTGCCAGTGGCAAGGATGGTAGAGGTTAAAACCTTATAGGAGTCAGGGAGAGTATGGAGAATGATAAAGCAGTATTGGGTGTCAGTGACACCCATCTTGGTGTTGGCAAGGTTAATGCAGGACTCATTTAGCTTGGTGAGCTAAGGTCCCATTGGCTGGCTCTTGTCAAGCTGGGCTTGTGTGAGTGCGATCCAGTCATTGAAGATAGTGGTGCTTCCAGAGACTCCACCATAGAGCCTCTTAAGCTGATCCTACCTGTCTTTGAGTGTCAGGTAGGCAGACTTGTCTGAAATCTGGGAGAAGACTCCCATGGTCATGTAGAGATGGAAGTATGCCTTGAGACAGTGCTGCATATTGCTCCACTTGGTACATCAGAGCCAGTGGGGCAGCTCTGGAAATGCAAGTGGTCTTCCACTTCATGGATTGTCATGATTGCCTCAAAGGTGCCTGACCATTCTGACCACCCAGTACCATCAAACTGTGCAAGTTTGACACCTGAGGGTATACTGAAGCTTGATTGGTAGGCATTTGATATGTGCAATGATATAGCCAGCTGTGAGAAAGGCAGGTTCACCTGAGCTGTGTTTGTGGGAGTAGAGGGTCGAGAGGACATGTTTGTGTGACTTTGCCAAGGAGTGGTCAGCATGAGTCCCTGCTAGCACACAGGTGTGATGGAATGCTGCCTCCTCTGTGTGGTACTGTATGGCCAGAACACTAATGTGTCCTGCCTCTGTGTGCAGTTCTATGTATGGTAGTAATGGTAAGACTTTTTATAGTAGTCCTAATACCGCTGAGGCACTACCTGCAGCTCCAGGGGAGTCATGTCAGAGATGAGCAAGCAGCCACTTCCCTAGAGGATGCAGATGTGAAATGTCTGCTGCTCTAGTGGGTCCATAGAGTCTCTGATTAATGCCTAGATGATTGGGCACATGACTGAGTAGCTAGGGCATGGATATCCTAACTGTGTGGTGTTACACCCCAGAGGCTGCAATGGGTACTTATCCCAGTCAGACCTGCATGCCTAGACCACTGTGTGGCTACTTTGTTTATGTAGCGTGGCACAGTTGTAACTAGGCCCAAGCGCTAGGGGTGTGACTAACCCCCACCTTGTGATAGACCCAAAGCCACTCCCACTAAAGGGCAGACAGCCAACTGTTCACCAGGCCTATAGCCAGTCCAAGCTTCCCCAGACCCACCTAAGTGTATAGGGTGCTTGTCACCACCAAGGATTCTTGGTAGGGATAAGTAGATGTAAACAAAAATGAGAGCCAAGTCGCGCTACGACTTGGATTACAGTTTAAAGTGGAAGAGATGAAGAGTTCCCACCTATTGCAGTATGTCGCAATGGCCACTCGGGCTAGTGGAGAAGAGCACTTGTTATGTATTGACAAGAGACTCAACTTGCTAGTACATGGTGCAAGGAGTCGACTACCTATAGTAGATGGTGGCCTAGGGCCCAAAGGGGACAAGTGTCAAATGGGGGAATAGCAATATCCAGAACAAAGGGGGATCCTATCAGCGGTACAAAGGGAGTCTTGAAGAGGAACAAAGGGATAACAAAAAAAATCTAGACCCATACAAGCTAGGGTCGCATGTGATAGTAGTATAGGAGCTGCAAACACTTTTGCCTGGTTGCAGAACTTCCATGGGTGCAGACAGTTGAATGTCCACCCAAGGCCAGTTACATCACCCTTTTGCTACATAGGATGTCCTCATCCTATCTTCTTCCATCCAGATCGTCATGTGAGCTGCGGTGGGAATCGATCGACTCCCACATGGTGGATCTTCTGTGCCACTCTTGCGGCAACGATTTGGTCCTCACATGTCTCCTTGCTTGCCATACTTGCCACCAGGTTTGCCTCAGCCATTCTAAGCTCGCTCTGAAGGGCTGCCGTCTCCTTGTCAAGGATGCAGTATTGAAGGACCTCTGCCAGGATGCCCCAGTCATCAAGGGTGATGATGGCCTCATGGAGGGGTGGAAGTTGGTGGAGTCCCCCAAAGCCATGTGTGGAACCATGCAGGAAGGGGGTTCAAGGGGGCATTCGTCAAGGTCTGGCTGGGCAAATAGGTCGATGATGTGAGCATCATGCTTGCCCCTGGCCTCCCCTGTGAGGCCAGCCACCCTCCCATCATCCAGCTGTTTGATGAAGCAGGTGGGCTGCTCTCCATCATTTGGGGTGGGAATGGTGAAGTTCAGGAGCCTCCCGTTGTTCTCCTCAAAGCTGGTGGGGCATTCGAGAGGCTCACCAGTGATGGCATCGAGCTGTGCCTTGAGCTCAAGGCACTCTCGGTTGGCCTGATTGAGCTGTGCCTTGATCTGCCCCTCATCCTGCTGGTAGTGTGTCTCTCACTCCTGGATGGTGGCAAAGAGCCCCTCAACGAGGGCGCAGAGTTGATTGGGGGTGAGGTGCTCATTTCCCTCGATGACGGCCTTGACCATGTTTGGGGATAGGGGTCCATCCCAGTGGGTGTTGGTCTTGAGGTCATGCATAGGGCCTGGGATGGTGATGGTGTGCATGGGGACAGGTCCAGCTGTTGCAGGTCCCCTAAGCTCGGCAGGGGCATGCGATCCCTCTCCCCCAGCTCCAACAGGGTTGGCCTCCTCCTCTGTCTTGAATTGGCCAGGAAACTGCCATTCTGTCAGCTGGGGAATGGGAAGCGGGGCTGGGGAGGACATGTCTTGGAGCGAGCTATTTTGTGACAGTGGAGGTGGGTGATGTTGTTTAGAGCTGGGGGTTTCTGCTTCCCTTTTATGCTATTCAAGGGCCAGCATTTGTGATATTCTCTTAGGAGGTCCAGTGCATGTACCTGGTCAGCTGGTTCCCAGGTGTTATTGCTTTCCAGATACCCCTGCCACTTTATGAGATATTGGAGTGTTCCAGATCAACCATGATGTCAGTGGTTCCTTATCTGCTCCACCTCAAATTGTTCTTCCCCTGCTATTAGGTCAGGTGGTGGTTGAGAGAAGTTAGGACCGTGGGTTGCCATTTCGTGATATGGGGATAGAAGGGAGGCATGGAATACAGGGTGGATTGCCAAGAGATTGGAATGTCCAGTTCGAATGCCACCAGAGATACTGTTTTTAGTATTCTGAAAGGGCCATATCACTTTGGGTTTAGTTTCAACCCTTGATATGGGAGTGTCAGGTGGGTTACTTCTAGCCAAACTTGATCTCCAGGTTTGTATTGTGCCAAGGGTGTTTCACTGGCCTTCTTGTTGATCATTTCGATGGCATGCTTCCTGGCCTTTTCCATCCTTTCCATCCTTGTTTCTGTTGCCTCGTTGCTAGTTTTCCATTTCTCTTCTGGGTGTAGTGTTGGCTTGTACCCCAGGAGTATCTGATTGGGCAATAGCCCGGTCATGCAATTCCTCCAGTTGTTGTGTACTGCCATTGCCACTGGCAGCCATTCGCTCCAATCTTCCAGTTGCCCCCCTGTTATTAGCCTCAGATATTGTTCTACCCATTGATTTTTGCATTCAGTCAGTCCATCTGTTTGTGGGTGGAATGCTGTCGATAGGTTTTGTTGGATTCCTAATCGCTTCATGAGTGCTTTGCCAAAGTGCGATGTAACCCTTGGATCTCTGTTGCTAATAATCTTCTTGGGTAGGCCATACCATGGATAAATGTGGGTGAAGTATAGCTGGGCAATCCCTAGCCCCATTATCGTGGTTGAACATGGTAGGAATAGTGCTGCTCTGGAGCAGCCATGGTCTACAATTGTGAGGATGGCATCCAGTCCTCTTCTTTGTGGTAGGCCTGTGATTAAGTCCATGGCTACTGTTTGGAATGGAGGGGTTTCTTCTCTGGTGGTGATACGGTACAGTGGAGTGGATCTACGGTGCATAATGATTGTTGCTTGTTGGCATATGGCGCACCCTTTGATGTAGTCTACGATCCACCCCTTCATTCCTGGCCACCAATAGTCTTGTTGAACTCTTCTGAGGGTTTCGTCCTGTCCTGGGTGTCTGGCTGTTGGTATGTCATGTGCTTGTTGGACAATTGCTCTTTTGACCTCCCTAATATTTGGTACGACTGTCCTTCCTTGGATTGTCTTTGCATTGCAGATTCAATGTGGAGGGAGAATTGTGACGTCCTTGTTATTCTCTTCTTTATGATCTTTACCAGGCAGTCGGGATAATGCATCTGCTGCAGTGTTTGTCTTCCCAGGGATGTATTCTAGGATGAAATCATACTCTTGTAAGTCAGCATGCCATCTTGCTGTGCAGCGATTGAGGTTTCTGGGGCTCTTCCAGTATTGGAGGTTGGCATGGTTGGTATGAATAAGGAACGGTATTTTTGTCCATCCCAGGTATGGTCTCCAGTGTGCCAGAGATTTCATGATGGCTAGCAGCTCTCTCTTGTACATGTCATAGTTCCTTTCTGTGGGGGTGAATGTGGCCAAATAATATGCTACTGGATGGAGCATTGGTTTGGAGCATTTGGCGAGGGTTAGAGTGAGGTGGTTTCCCTCCTGCAAGAGTATGGCACCCACACCATATGCTGATGGGTCAACTTGGAGGATGAATTGTTTGTTGAGATCAGGTTGCACAAGGATGGGGCTGTCGCACATTCTCGTTTTTAGCTCCTCGAACACTTTTTGTTGTGGTTCTTCCCAGTGCCAGACAGTAGCTTTCTTTGTTAGTTCTAGTAGGGGTCAAGCTATCTTTAAATAATTGGGGATGAAGTGTCGGTAGTATCCAGTGAACCCAAGGAAGCTTCGTACTTCAGTTGGTGTTTTAGGAGGTGACCAGTCAGCTATTCCCTGTAGTTTCTTCGGGTGTATTTGTAGTCTCCCTTTTCCGACAATGACCCCTAGGTATTCGATTTCATCTTGTTTGAATTCACATTTCTCCGGTTTTAGGTATAGGTTATGTTGCTGGAGTTTGTCTAAGACCCGATGTATGTATTCCCAGTGATGACATATGTGTTCTTCTTCCTTCTCATGTGGATGTTTGGCTGAGTGGATTGCTAGGTTGTCCATGTATACAGACAGCCATCCTTCTCCTACTTCTTCCCAGAAAATGGTGTTCATCATCATTTGGAATGTAGCTGGTGAGTTTGTCAATCTGAAGAACATGGCTGTGGGCTCGAATAGCCCTTCTGGGGTTAGAAATGCTGCTTTCCACTCATCACCTTCTTTGATTTGAATGTTGTTGTATCCCCATCTGATGTTGAACTTGGTGAATAAAGTGCATCCACTGAGGCGGTCAATGACTTGTGGGATGAGTGGAGATATGTTCCTATTCTGTTTGGTCCATTTGTTGAGAGGACAATAGTCTTGGATGGGTCATAGTTTCCCATCCTTCTTTTTCACAAAGAAGAAGTTTGTGGCGTATGGGGATTTGGAGACTCAAATGGTTCCTCTTCTTAGATGTTCTTGCATGAATTTGTGTATCTCCCTCTTTTCTTCTTGATTGAGGGGTAGCAGTCATCCTGGGAGGGTCATTGGTGCATTGGGCATAAGTTCGATTGTGTGGTCCCATATCATGAATTTTGGCAGTCTTTGGGACTCTGCTTCACTAAAGACTTTACCATGTCTTTTATATTCCTCTGGGATGACTGTTTTGTCTGTGTCGGTGGTGGTCCCTATGGTGGCCCTGCCAACATAATATGGTTCTTGTTTCCTTTGCAACGGCCAGGGAATGTTCCTAGTTCTTGGCATGTAGATGGCTTTTTCTGCATTGGGTGCTGACAAGACGATGGGTAGGTGTGATATGTCAATCCATCCCCTGCTCCAGTCAATCCTGGGTTGGACAGCTGTGAACCATGGGTATCCTAGGATGGCCCTGTGTTCTCCTAGTCCAGTGAGGAAGAACCAGAAATTTGTTTGCTTGCTCCCTGTCTTCAGGTGCAGGTCCATGTAGTATCGTAGAGCTCCACTTTTGTTTTGTGTCCCATCCACATTAAACAATGGTCTCGCTTGAGGGAGTCGTTTGATTGGTAACCTGAGCCATTTGGCATAGCTCAGGTTCATAAAGTTTTTGGTGGCTCCTGAGTCCAACAGGGCCATTCCTTCGGCTCTTTTTGCGATAGATCATGCATAGAATCGTACTGTTATTGATTTTCTTGCTGATAGATACATGTTATCGCTATTACTCCACCTGATCAGTGCCAATTTGATCAGGCAGAGGGAAAATCCTGTGACTCCCATTTCCTTTGCCAGTCCTTCTTGGTCTTGAGGGGTCATTCGTTCCAAGTGGGCTCGGGTGGTGGCCACAAGGTCCTCTACAGGGGCTTCGGTCATTTCATAGTCTTCCTCTTCTAGGTCGATGAGGTTTGCTTTTCTGTTGTAGTTTGTGGACAGTTCCTCCTTTGTGGGCAGTTATGCATGAAGTGCCCAACCTGACCACAGTTAAAACAGGCGTTGTTGTTGGTATTTGCCACTCATCCTTGGGTCAGTTGTCCCCCTCTTTGTGGCCTCCAGTTGCCTCTCCCTCTCCAATTGTTTGGAGCGTGGTTCTGCCCCAGGTCCATTGGTACTGGGGTGTTGTTCATGGAAGGTGGCGCATTGGATGAGTTAAACGAAGGTTGTCTTCCTTGGTTGCTACGCCAGTTTCCTTGGTTGTTTTGGCTGAAGAAGGGTTGCCGTGGTTGTTGGTTGATCCTCTGGAATGTGTTACTCCCTCCTTGGCCCCTTTTAAGTATTCCCTTGATGACCACCCATCCCTGGCTCAGCTGCTTCCCTTAATCTTTCAGGTCTTGGTAGTTTTGTGGGACTGGTAGTTTCAGGATGTCTCATAGGAGGGTTTCTGGTAGTCCTCTCAGGAACATGTTGTAAGTTTCTTCATTTCCCTGCATGTATCCTGCCTTCCTTGCCAGTCCCTCAAACTTGGCCACGTATTCGTCAAATTTGTTTCCTTGCATTCGGCATTCCATTAATTCGTTCCTGGCTCTCTGCAGCGCTTGAGTATCTTTGAATTGTTGTTGGAACTCCATTAGGAATTGGTCCCACAGCACTGGGATGTTGTCTTGGGGCAGGACCAGGTTGTTGAGCCAGTTCCTGATGTCTCTGACCCACTGTGTGGCTTCTTCTTCTTTGATGAGGATAAGGGTGAATGCAACCTTTTTATAGGGTAAGTCAAATCCTGCTACATCTGCATTGAGGCGAAGGTGGGCTTTTACTTCATCAATGAAGTTGTCAGCTTTTGTTCAGTCTCCATGAAATAGTTGAGGCAGCCCCCCCATTGTTTTTACATCAGCTGCTGGGGCTACCAGTTGTTGAGGGATGCCAGGTTGTCCTGGTCCTCCTGGTCCTCCTGGTTGTCATCACAATCCCTTTTGTAGGGAAGCTTGTAACTTCTGTGGGTTGTGATGCTGGGCTGAGTGGGCTGGCTGCTGCTAGTAGCGACTGCCATGGCTGCTTGTGTACTTGTTTGGGTCGACATGGTTTGAGAGATACTAGGGAGGCTGATTCCTGTTGGCAAGGCGTCCACTGGTAGACTTTTGTGGGGTGTGAGTGGTCTAATGGGGAATGGGGTGATTGGTTGGGGTAGGGTCTCCCTTAGGTCTTTGTCTATGGGAGTGAGGCAAATCTGTTGGTTGATAGTAGCTTCTTCTTCAACTTCTTCAGTCAATGCTCTTTCTCTTTCTGATGAAGCTTCTTCTTCATCTGAAGCCTCTGACCCGCCATCTTCTGGGGTGGTTCCCAAGTCGTATTTGGCTAGCTGGGGAATATGTCTCCCTATGGTGTATGTCTGGCTGAGCTAGCTCCACTGGACTTCTCTCCACTGGTTTTGGTATCTGCACACTTGTCTCTTGTGATTGATCTTCTCATCTCCAGCAATGAGCACCAAGATTGGGTGTCCCTTGGTGTTCAGAACGTGATTTGCCTCTAGTTGCTGAACCCTTTGGTTGGCACGCCCTCTTGCTACGTCTCCTGGATGGAGGGTTCCTCCTATGTACGAGCTACTGGCCGTGGTGTAAGAAAGTTGAGTCTAATGTCACCACCAAGGATTCTTGGTAGGGACAAGTAGATGCAAACGAAAAAGAGAGCCAAGTCATGCTACAACTTGGATTGCAGTTTAAAGTGGAGGAGATGAAGAGTTCCTGCCTATTGCAGTACATCGCAATGGCCACTCAGGCTAGTGGAGAAGAGCACTTGTTATATATTGACAAGAGACTCAACTTGCTAGTACATGGTGCAAGGAGTCGACTACCTATAGTAGATGGTGGCCTAGGGCCCAAAGGGGACAAGTGTCGAATGGGGGAATGGTGATATCCAGAACAAAGGGGGATCCTATCAGCGGTACAAAGGGAGTCTTGAAGGGGAACAAAGGGATAACCAAAAAAATCTAGACCCATACAAGCTAGGGTCACATGTGATAGTAGTACAGGAGCCACAAACACTTTTGCCCAGTTGCAGAACTTACATGGGTGTGGACAGTTGAATGTCCACCCAAGGCCAGTTACAGTAGGTGTCCATGCAGTCCATGTGCCAACATGTGCTCACTAAGTCCGTAATTGGCCTGGAGCATTAAGTGCCCCTTGTAATGTCTGGGCCAGTTCTACCAAACCCCTGAGCATGAGACTGTCTGGTCCAGGCATAGCCGCACAGACGTTCCATCTCAACAAGTAGCCAGAAAGTAGAAAAAGGTAGAAAAGTAATGATAAGTAATGTGATAATTTGCTGATCAAAGCAATTGGAGCCAGATACACCATGGACCAGATAACAGCTGAGAAGATAAAAAGGTCTAAGAACTACACCAAACTAGTACAGGACATGTAACCAGCCTGGGGTGATGGTTCAACACCATCGCACCCCTGTAAGTTGCAGAACCGGCCACTTAGAGTATCTGACCCCATTTCATGTCTTGTGCCCCGTTTCATGTGTATCAGCATGTGATTTCTTGAGCGACCTTTGCTACTGGTCGCTATTGTTCTCTTTCATGTTTCAGGTATAAATAGGTAGCACTGCCCCTTCAGGCCCTAGGCCTGCCCTCAAGTACTCTGTACTATATATAGGGGACTTATTACGCCTGGTAGAGGCAAGTTGAGTCTCTTGTCTCAAATACTAGCAGTGTTCTACTTCATTGCGGGTGGCTACTGAGTTGAAGCTCAGCAAGCAGTAACCTGGGTATCAACATCGACTTGCAGGTCGACCTCCTCTCTATAAGTCTTCTAGGCCACTTCGAGGCCTCGCTCATCGACTTAGTGTGTCTATTGTTGCTGTCAAACCCTTGGCGGTGACATTAGACTCAACTTGTTTTCAATACGGCTAGCAGTTCAGAAGGGACACTGCAGACTACGACCCTCGATTGGGTGGATGCCACCGAAGGCAGAAGGAACCACAGGGTTCGGTACATCTCCAAAGAGCACCCAGCCAACCCCACAGATTGGGACATACAAATCATCATCACAGCAAGAGGCAAAGCACCAACTAACCTGAAGCTGGTGTGCATTCACGACAACAAGTGGAAGGAAGTCCACTGGACTAGAGGACGATACACATTGGGAGCAGCAGTCCCACAACTACACGAATACGACACTGAGGGATCAGAAGCCGACAAGCTTCTCGACGAAGAACTAGAAGGACCAGAAGTCACTTCAGATACAGAGTTGGATGAAGCGGTCAGAGAAATCGATGACACCTTCAACAAAATCAAGATCACACTGGTGGAAGAAAAAGCACCAGTGTTTCCCATCAGAACCCTCACTCCATTTCAAGGAATACCAACCGATGCTCTACCAGCAGGAGCCAGAATTCCCAGTCTCTCACAAGCTATGTCGACACAAACCACTACAGCCACAGCTGTCGCCGCACAGCCATCTACAACCACCCAAAGTGCACCACAACACATCCAGAATGTCCTCAGACAGGTCCTCAAAAGGTCAGGGCCGCCAGGAGGGTCCGGAGGAGGACCAGGAGGACCAGGAGGACCAGGGGGCCAGGAGGACCAGGGGGGCCAGGAGGACCAGGAGGACCAGACCCAAACACCCCCTAAATACCGGTGGCAGCAGCTGCCGATGTAAAAACTATGGGAGCACTCCCACAAGTTTTTATGGGAGACAGATCAAAAGCCAACGACTTCATCGAAGAAGTAAAAGGGTACTTGTGCCTAAACACAGACATAGCAGGGTACAACTCCCCCTTCAAGAAAATCGCATTTACCCTCACCCTCATCAAGGGAAAAAACATGGCCCAATGGGTCAGGGACATGGGCGAATGGATTGACAGGCTGCAAATGCCCCAAGACAATATCCCAGCACTGTGGGACCAATTCCTCCTGGAATTCAGCCAGCAATTCCAAGACACTCAGGCGGCCCAGCGGGCCAGGAACGAAATCCAAGATTGTCAGATGAAGGGGTCCAACTACGACAAGTACATCACCAGGTTTGAAAGCCTGGCAAGGAAAGCGGGATACACGTTGGGGAATGAAGAAACCTACAACATCTTCCTACAAGGAATCCCAGTGTCACTCCTCCATGATACCCTGAAGCCACCGATCCCCCTTAACTATCAAGACCTTAAAGAGAAGGTCAAGACCATCGCACAGGGAAAGACCATCATAGATGGCATATTGAAGAAAACCCTAGGAGGGCAGTCACCCTTCCAGCGGTTTAACAACCTGCCCCGACCACCACCATTTCAGCAGATAAATTGGCAACCACAATACAACCAGGGGAACCTCCCCAATACAATTCGACAAATGCACCCCCATCAATGAATAACACCCCAGTCCCCATGGACTTATCTAGGGGTTGTACCCCTAACAATTGGAGAGGACGGGGAAACTGGAGACAGAGGGTGGGACCACCCACTAGAGGAAATGTATCAGCCCCCAGATATGAAGCAATGTGATGCTTCAACTGCGGAAGAGAAGGGCATTTCACCTGCGCCTGTCCCAAAAGGCACCAGCAGCCCAGAAACCCCTACAGGCAAAACCCCAGACAAGCCAACCTCATCGACTTCCAAGAAGAGGAAGATCAAGATTACCTAATGGCAGAGCCATCGGAGGGAACCTCGGTGGCCACCATGTGAGCACAAACTAGAGGGAATGTCCCTCGACAACCAGATAAAACTGGCCAAAGAAATGGGAGTGACACAGGATTTTCCCTCTGCCTAATCAGATCGGCCCTGCTTATGCAAATCCATAGCAATAATGTGTACATATCAGCAAAGAAATCTATGACAGTCCATTTCTACACACGATCAATTGCGAAAAGAGCCGAAGGAGTGGCCCTCATAGACTCAGGGGCCACCAAAAATTTTATGAGCCTCGATTACGCTAGGTGGTTACGACTCCCCATCAAGTGACTCACGAACCCAAGACCCCTGTTCAACGTCGATGGAACAGAAAATAAGAGTGGAGCTCTCAAATACTATGCTGACCTACAGTTCAAAACAGGAACACAAACCACGAACCAAAGATTCTTCCTCTCTGACCTAGGAGACCACAAGGCCATCTTTGGATATCCTTGGTTCGCCTCTGTCCAGCCAAAAATCGACTGGAAAAGGGGATGGATCGACTTCGCCCATCTCCCCATTGTCCTCTCAGCCCCGAATGTGGCCAAAGCGGTATACGTACCTCGAGCGAAGAATGTACCATGACCACTCAGAAAAAGAACCAATACATACCTCCTAGGAAGGGTAATGATAGGAGGCACCATGAGCGACCCAGAACAGAACAACACCATACCAGCCAAGTACAGACGGCACAGAAAGGTGTTTAGCGAAGAAGACTCCCAATGAATGCCCAGCTCGACCATATAGGACCACGCTATCAAGCTACTACCTGGGGCACCCAACACCATGCCAGGACAACTGCTACCCCTCACACAAGAGGAAAAAGGGAGATGCACAAGTTCATCCAAGAGCATTTAAAAAGGGGAACCATTTGCATTTCAAAATCGCCCTATGCAGCTAACTTCTTCTTTGTGAAGAAGAAGGATGGAAAGCTAAGACCGGTACAGGATTACCAGCCTGTCAACAAATGGACAAAGAGAAACAGGAATGTCTTGCCTCTCATCCCACAAGTCGTGGATTGACTCAGTGGATGCACCAAATTCACAGTGGTAGACATGCGATGGGGCTACAACAATATCCAAATCAAAGAAGGAGATGAGTGGAAGGCCGCCTTCCTCACCCACGAAGGATTATTTGAACCCACAGTCATGTTCTTCGGCCTCACCAACTCCCCAGCAACCTTCCAAATGATGATGAATGCCATATTCCGACAAGAAGTAGGAGAGGGCTGGCTCTCTGTCTACATGGACGACATCGCCATTCACACAGCCAAACAACCACATGAGACGGAGGAACAGCACATGGCCAGGCATTGGGAATACGTCCACCGAATGTTAGACAAATTGGAGAAAAATGACCTCTACCTCAAGCCGGAAAAATGCCAATTCGAGAAAGAGGAGATCGAGTACCTAGGAGTCATCTAGGAAAAGGGCACCTCAGGATGAGCCCCAAGAAACTGCAGGGAATTGCAGACTGGTCCCCACCAAGGAGCCCAACCAAAGTCAGAAGTTTCCTGGGATTCATGGGTTATTACCGCTACTTCGTCCCGAACTATTCAAAAATTGCACGTCCCCTACTAGAACTGACAAAGAAGACCATGCCGTGGCACTGGGGAGAAGCACAAATGAAAGCATTCAAAGAGCTGAAGACAAGAATGTGCGGTAGCCCAGTACTGATCCAACCAGACGTCGAGAAACAATTCACACTTCATGTCAACGCATTGGCATACGGCGTAGGTGCTGTACTCTCGCAGGAGGGACAGCACGACCTCACACCAACACTGGCCCAATGACACAAACCCATTTTACACCCAGTAGCATACCATTCAGCAATGTTCACACCCACAGAACGAAACTACAACATCTACGAATGAGAGCTGTTAGCCGTCATGAAAGCCCTAGCCCACTGGAGACACTACCTAGGGTAGACAAAACAACCATTCATAATCCGAACCGACCATGCCAACCTCCAGTACTAGAAGTCACCAAGAAACCTAAATCGACAAACTGCCCGATGGCACGCTGACCTCCAAGAGTACGACTATATCCTGGAATATATCCCAGGAAAAATGAACACTGCAGCAGACATGCTGTCCAGACCATCAAATGTGAACCATGGCAAAGACAACAATAAAAATGTCACAATCATTCCGCCCCACAGAATTTGAGCAGCACAGACAATCCATGGAAAAACCATGGTACCAAACCTCAAAGAACTCAGACGAGCCATTGTCAGAGATGCCCATGACACACCCACGTCCAGTCATCCAGGGAGAGACGAAACCCTGAGGAAAGTGCAGGAGCGGTACTGGTGGCCAAAAATGAAAGAATGGATTGCGGACTATGTCAGAGGATGTGCGACGTGTCAACAAGCTAAGATACTAACACACCGGCCCCACATCCCACTTTATCGAATCCCTTCAGAACCAGGCACGCTACCATTCCAGACCATATCTATGGACCTGATTACTGGACTACTGCCAAAGCGAGGATTGGATGCAATCCTCACCATTGTGGATCACAGATGCTCCCATGCCGCCCTATTCCTCCCCTGCTCAACCAACATCACAGGGCCAGGAATTGCCCAACTCTATCTGGATCATCTCTATCCATGGTACGGGCTACCAAAAGGATCATCAGCGACCGGGACCCATGGTTCACGTCAAGTTTTAGAAAGGCACTCACCAAAAGGCTGGGGATACAACAAAACCTATCCACGGCCGCCCATCCCCAAACCGACAGCCTATCTGAGCGAAAGAATCAATGGGTGGAAGAATACTTGCGGCTGGTAACAAGCAGACAGCCAGATGACTGGACAGAATGGGTCGCGGTCGCGACCGCTGTACACAACAACCGGAGAAACAGCACCACTGGGCTATCTCCCAATCAGATTCTGATCGGATACGAACCAACGCTAGGGCCCGGAGATTTAGGGGTCTGAACCAACAACAAAGTGGTAGAACAAAGGACATGAAGAATGGAGGAGGCATGAGACCAAGCAATCAAGGCAATTAACAGAAAGGCAGCTGAAACACCCATGGGTCAATATAGGGCTGGAGATCAAGTGTGGCTGGAGGGAACCCACTTAACACTCCCACATCAAGGGTCCAAATTAAACCCGAAACAGTATGGCCCTTTCAAGATACTCAAGGAAGTATCTCCAGTTGCCTTCCTTCTACAACTCCCCACCTCATGGCTGATCCACCCAGTGTTTCATGCCTCCCTTCTTACCCCATATAGGGAGACGGACACTCATGGACCCAACTACGCCCGACCCCCTCCTGACCTGATCGATGATGAAGAACAATATGAGGTGGAGCAGATTCGAAATCACCACCATCAAGGGTGGTCAAAGAAGCTGCAATACCTCATAAAGTGGCAGGGCTACCCCAAAAGTGACAACACCTGGGAACCAGCTGACCAGGTGCATGCCCCAGATCTCCTTCGGGAGTATCATAAGCACCAGCCCTTAGGCAACATAAAAGGGAAGCAGAAGCCCCCAGTGAAAGCATCAACCCATTCCCTCTCCACTTGTCTCAAAACCATTACTTCTTCATGTCCTCCCCCATTCCAGTCCCAGTCCCAGCCCCGGTCAGGTGTGTCATGGCCAAGGAGACTGTCTGGTCTCCCTCCACAGTGGCCAGCTCCAGCCAGACCACTGCCACCCCTGCCTCCAACACCATCCACCTTCCTGGCGCATTCCCCAACCTCGAGACAAACGCCTTCTGGGAAGGACCTCTCTCCCCTGGCACTGTATGATCCGTCCTGGACAGATATGAAAATCTTGACCCAGTCCAGCTCCATCAGCTGGCCGCGGGTCTCGCCTCCACCCTCCAACAATGAGAAGCACTTTTCCAAGATGAGGCATGATGCCTCAAATGCCAATTCGAAGACGTCAACCGAGACAACCGTGAGCTTAAGGCATGCATCCAACAAATCGACGGGGAGCCCCTCCTATGCCCCGATGGATATGTCGAGAACGAGGGACAGCTCCCTGAGTTTACCATCACCACCCCCGACAGTGAGAAGCCCGCTGTTTTTATCAAACAACTGGATGACGGACAAGTGGCCAGTCTGGCGGCCAATGCGATGGGCGATCACGACGCCCAAATCATCGAGCTCTATGCTCACCCCGAGTTTGATGACTTCCCCCTCTCCCCACTCCCGCCTTGGTTCCGCGCCCACCTCTGGGGGACCGAGATTGATTACCACCCACTCCGCGAGGCCATCATCAACCTGGACGACTGGCCCCTCCTCGCTGAGGTCATGCGATACTGAGTCCTGGATCGCGAAGTCGACATGCTGCGCGCTGAGCTATGCCTGGCTCAGGCAAATTTGGCAGCATCTGAGACTGCAAAACAAGCTTCCAAAGACCGGCTTGTCGCTGCCAGGGCGGGGAAGAAGGTCCCACAGGTGGGAGTTGAACGATTTCAGCCATAACTGGCTAGACGATCGGGATGGAGGAAAACAGGATGAGGGCATCCTGTCTAGCGAAGAGTGGTGTAACTGGCCTGGGGTGATGGTTCAACACCATCATGCCCCTGTAAGTTGCGGAACCAGCCACTTAGAGTATCTGACCCCATTTCATGTCTTGTGCCCCGTTTCATGTGTATCAGCATGTGATTTCTTGAGCGACCTTTGCTACTGGTCGCTATTGTTCTCTTTCATGTTTCAGGTATCAATAGGTAGCACTGCCCCTTCAGGCCCTAGGCCTGCCCTCAAGTACTCTGTACTATATATAGGGGACTCATTATGCCTGGTAGAGGCAAGTTGAGTCTCTTGTCTCAAATACTAGCAGTGTTCTACTTCATTGCGGGTGGCTACTGAGTTGAAGCTCAGCAAGCGGTAACCCGGGTATCGACATCGACTTGCAGGTCGACCTCCTCTCTATAAGTCTTCTAGGCCACTTCGAGGCCTTGCTCATCGACTTAGTGTGTCTATTGTTGCTGTCAAACCCTTGGCGGTGACAGGACATGTGGAAGAGGACCCAGGTAGGGAATTACCCCTTAGCAGGGGCACTGTAACAAGAGGTTTTAGTGGGTAGTGGAGAAGGAGCAATCAAAAGGTCCCCCCTGAAATCCAAGCCCCACACTACCCCTACATCAAGGGGTGTGCACAAATGCATTCTTTCCTCTGGGCCTGGGACAGGCACTGCCTTGCCTGGCTACAGCATGCTATGCCAAAGCTGATATTACTTCACCTGTGACATAGCCCGTATTTAGGAGTATATAAGTACTTAGGTACAGATACGTCATAATACAACGCTTTCCAAAAAAGAAAAAAAAAAAAAGCTCCTGCCATGCCCATTTCGAGCTCAATGCCACGATTGTTCCGATGGGTTTAATGCTATCCTTAACCGTTCATTGAATGGTTCAGTCGTGCCATCTCATCAGTTACCATCAAGCAGTGGTTCGTCATTGATTCATTACCTATAAACAAAGGCTCTCGTGCGTTGGGTACTCCTTGGCATCCAATCAAGACAGCCGAAATTTTTGAATACTCATCAACCCACTGAAACCATACGACGCCTCCCGACCTATCGTCCAAATCCTACCCCAAGGGGTGCTCCAAGTAATTACCGGCGGCAAATCTATCATTCTTGGAAAAGTTTGGAACTCATTGTGCGTATGGCCGTACACGTTGAGCTTGTATGACTAAAGAAAGGTACAACTGTTCCCCAATTTCACACCAATACAAACTGAACACTGAGACGCCTTATTAATAGCAGGTTCTTTTGGGTGCCATTCGACTGAGGGAGGGAAGGAGATATTGTGAATCGTGAGTCCATATCTTACGAGGACCAGAGGATCACAGCACGTACTTCCTTTACACCCCCTCCCATCTTTCTTTCTCGGGCATTCCTTAGAGGTATACCACCACCCCTCTTCCTCATGACCACAGCTATACTTCTTATCCCGAACCCATCTTTTCTCGCACCTGCGAAAGTGAAATGGTTGTGAGTGAAGGGTGACTCAGAGTTGTGAAAGGGTTGAAGACTCGGAGGGTACAAGGGACTGACATGGTTAACTTCTAAGACTGTTTCGTGGAAGCGGTGCTTGCCAGACCTGAGGTCAGTAAGTTCAGCCTTATATGCGCACTGTGGGAGTCGCATCGGCTGACACACTGTAATGCTGTAGTTCACGGAATGAGCAAAGGGTCGAAGGGTTGACGGTGCAGAGTCTCAGTGTATTTGGCACCGTCTGATAAACTACTACCTGGGAGTGCAACACCGAATATAGTACAGCCAAACAGCCCAGCCCAGAGCACCATATCAAATGAAGGCCTAGGACAGTCGAGATTGACTTGAGTCATTGGCGTGTGGGCAAGTCTAGCCTTGCAGTGACGTCACCAGGACCCAAGATCTTAGACCGAGCAGGAAGTCGAGAATTTGATTCAAATTTTTTCATGCTCCGCTACATATACGAGTTTCGAGCTATTCCTTGCCCCTTGGTCTTCTTTCTCTCAGACTGAGGGTATGTTGTTCCCCTGCTTTGAATGTTACTTCCTGTCCTTACCATAGCTAAACTACTGTTATCTTGTATCAGCTTATGATGCGACAGACGCTGTTAACGACGCTCCTCGCCATCCTCATCTCGAAATCACTCGGCGCCATCTATGACAGAACTGGGGCAGTAGGTTATGCCAAACAGTTCTGTCTAAACGCCGACACCAGCCAGTGGCCATTCCTAGACTCCGATGACTGCACCAACTTCGCCTCTCAGGTGCTGTTCAACGGAGGCTTCGCGATGGTTACGACGGGGGAAACTCAATGGATCATGCAATCAGCGGGCAATGTGATTGCGTCCCCGTTGTGTTCGAGCGCGCGAAACGGAAACAATCCAGATTTCTACTGCTCGCTCTCCTACGTGACCTGGTGGTACTACAGCACCACCTGGACGATTGCTGCAGACTTTCATGACTACGTGATACAGTCTGGAAAAGCCATACTGTGCGACGTGACGGAGACGCAGCCCGGAGACCTGGTACAGCTTCAGAATAGCGCTGACGGCCTGCACCACACCATGATCATCGTGGACACAAAAGACAACGAGGATCCGACAGTGGCATTTCACAGCGTTAACACCTGCGCCATGACGGTGAGCGAAGCGAGGAGCATTGACGGAAGCGACACCGTATATTACCTATGCATACAAAACAATACGCCCTGAATCGCCAATTGTATAATTCCTATCTATTGTTGTGTCCCAGCATGATATCGCACTTCTCCTGCTGTCCATCTTCCATCCATTCATCCAATTTTCTACGCGGTCAACCGTCTGGACGTCCATCCGGTGTTCGGAAGTCCAACTAGTAGTGTGGGCTCCGGCTACCTTAGCAAAACTTGTAGGTTAGAGATTTGGAATAGAGCGAAGGGAAATAGGGCCGAGAGTCGGAGTGTGAGTTGTACACCACTCCCTCTTTATTTCGCTGCCCAAGTGTCCCACCTCTCCCCCCGTCTCACACACGTGATCTCAGGGTTATCGGGCCAGATCGGGCCGGTATTACATGGTTATTACTTAGTACAAGGTGTAGATACAGTGATCTACCCCCACTTCATCAGCAAACCCAGATTTCGGGTCATAGCACTCAAGGAATTTCATAGATGTCATAGCATCTCATAGTGAGTGTATAGTGGTCATAGCAGGGGGCCATCTTAGTAGCACACTGTAGCAATCCATAGCAACCCATGGCCACTTCGTAGCTCCACATAGCAACCTCATAGCTGCAGCATGTACAAGTCTCATTGTGATACACTAGTGTTGCAGCAGTTTGCCCATATGAGCCAGCTGCGCTGAGCCATTAAATGAGCTGGCTTTGAGTCGCATACTTCATAGTTCATCCCAGTGAGAAATATGTTTGGCATTAAAAAAACTGGTATTATTCATCTAATTACATGCTCCAGACCACCTTCCTCATCCACCCTACACATTACTCACCATGCTCCTTCGTTCCGATGCAAGCAGGTGCATGTGTGCAGGAACAGATGCAGGTGGGTGCACACAGGCAGGTCCAAGCAGGTGGGCAGGCATGCATGGGAAAGCAAGGGCATGCCCAGGCAGGAGCAGCCTAGGTGGGTGCGCACAGGTGGGTGCAGGCACGGGCAGGAAATTGTGGGCATGCCCAGGCAGGAGCAGCCTTGGCAGGTGTGCACAGGCGGGTGGGGCATGGGCGAGAATCATGGCCATGCCCAGCCTCAGCAAGTGCACACAGGTGGGTGCCCACATGGGTGGGAAAGTGTTGGCATGCCCAGACAGGCACATGCAGGTGGGTGCAGGAAGAGGTGAGGAGGCACAAGTGGGCGCATGTGGGTTACAATCATGAACACAAGTAGAAAGAAAAAAAAACACTCACCCACAAGCATGGCATAGGCACAGGCCAGCATGGGCAGACGCGGACACAGGCAGGTAGGGTAGGTGGTCGCAAGTGTGTCATCCCTCCCTTTGACTGTTGGTATTATGTATGCCTTGGTCTTGCAGGTGGGTGTGGGGACAAGCAGGCAGGCACTGTAGGTGCAGACAAGTGGGTGGGGGTGTGAGCAGGTGTGAGCATGTTGAAAACATGAGCCCAAGCACGAAGAAGAGAAAAGAAAAGAACTTACCTACGTCCATGCACAGCCAGGGAGCCAGGTGGGTAAGCATGGGTGCAGGTGGCCGGGAACAGGCAGGTGCACCCACCTATGCTCACCCTTGCCTGTGGGTGATTCTTTCATTTTTCTTCCAGGATCACAATCCAAAGACATTAAAATTGCTTGAATCAGGTTCTAAAGTCAATGTGAGACAATGGTATGGATGCGGCAGCATTGAATACAGGAGTGGTGGGCGAAGGGCAGTGGCTGGTCAGCTCATTGAGCCAGCCAGAGCCGCTGCATGACAAGATTCAAGTGTAACGGGAACTCAAACATGACATTGACGCTGACACAACACTGCTATTTTAACCTAGTTGGTATTATGCTTTGTTTTTACTTTTGCATCATTGTAGAGGTCAGCCAGTTCAAACTATGGAGGGCCCTTTTCTTTTTCCTCTGTGACTTGGTTGTTTTGTTTCATGCTGCAGCGCACTTGGATCGTGCGCTGCAGCTGCAACCAAACATCAACCAAACATGTTTCATTTGCCATCTTGTCTTCGTCTTTGCTGTGCCCCTCATTGCCCACCTCTGGCCCCTCCCTTCTGGCTGGTCACCCACACCAACTCCTCTTTGCCTGTCACCAGCAAGAGCAGTGACAATCAGACGTTGTCAGTGTCTCGTGTTTCAGATGAAGTTGTCAAGAACTCAGCCGATGCGCCCACTATAGCAGGTGGGAAGTAGCTACCGTCACTCTCTAGTGACTCATTGATTGTACTAGAACTTGACTGAACGTTTGGAGTACCAGCGATACGTGGTACACAGAGAATGAGGCACAGTAGACTCAGGAGAGCGAAACAAGCCATGGCTTTCCTAGAGACAATAGAACGGAAGTCACTACTCCTATTGAGACAAGGAGACTCGACTTAGAGTCTCGTCCCTTGCACGCGCATGTGTACAAGTACTACTGGTACAGGACAACTACTACTGATCCGGCCATGTTCTGGCCATACGGCCTACTACTATGCTGACTGAGGGGTGACAAAGCCTGGTTGTATGTGCTGACTACAAGTCCGACCTGTATTACCAACCCCAGGCCCAGACAGGCCTACCACACCTGGGGGTCAAATGTGGTCCTCACATGCCATCAGCAGTTCTCTTGCCCCCATGCAAGCTGCTCTGTGACATTACCCTTGGTTTAGAAATGAGCCGCACTGCAACGTGAGCTGTGTGGGATGGACGAGAACTTACGATTCTTGTCCCCTTTGAGCAGGGGTTTATCCTGCAGCTTGCAAAAGAGAGCATAGCTCTCGTATCAGTAGGATGCAATGAGGCGGTGGCAGCTTTGCTCCTCTTGGTAGCAAAGGGAGTCGATGCGACTCTGCAGCTCCCTGATTCCGATGTGGAGCCCTGTGAGGTCAGTAACCATCTCGTGGTATTGTTGAAACTCAGCGGCAGTTCCCCAGTCCCCTCCCGGTTCAGAGGCTTGACACAGCATGGCGTTGTAAGTGTTGGGGTCCACGAGAGTGTCAAAGAACCAATGAGGGTACTCTCCCTCCTCGTTGATAGTTGCGCGGTTGGGGGCGAAACGTTTGTGACGGTAGATGGCCTCCCCTTTTCCAGAGGTGCCAAGGCAGTACTGCCCCTCGCGTTTGACATATGCCACGAGGGTATGCATGGTGTAAGCTCCGTCAGTGATTGGAATGAAGAAAATGGGCACTCACCCTTCATTCTCCTCATACCCTTCAGGTACCCCCAGATCCTCCTTGTCAGCTGCGAGCTGATTGTCTCTCCAGTGTTTGTAGGTAGCTTCCAGGCGAGCTGCGTTTGCCTCACGCTCTGCCAGAGCATTGGATTGTCCTTTGAGTATTGCGAGCTGCTGCTTGTTGTGTCTTGACACTTCTTTGTTCTTGCACACAATGCTTGCCAAGCCTTGTGCGATGAGAGCGAGTTGCTCTTTGGTGGGGCTATTCCCTTCGAGAGTGGCGTGGACAGTCCGTGGAGAGAGCTGAAACTCACTGATTTCAGTGGATGACGCCACCACCTCCATGGGGATGATAAGCGGTTCAGGCTGCTTGCTGGTGGTTGCGTGTGTGGGTGGTGGGATTGGTAGGGGCTCTTCGCATCTGCTGGGGCTTGCTGTGATGTAGGATGGGACAGAGAGGGGTGAGAACATGGCATTTCAGGTTGCAAATGGATGAAAGAATGAGAGGCGGTTGATCTGACCCATGCAGTGCACTTGCTCCCTTTGTACTTGACCTTTTCATCTAGTATGTGTTGTTGATGGTATCGTTTTACTAAGGTAGGGGCATGCACTTGGTCAGTGGGCTCCCAGGTGTCATCAGAGGCTGAGTAACCCTTCCATTGGATGAGGTATTGAAGCTGACATTGCTTCCCATGGTGCCTGTGATTGATAATTTGATCCACTTCGTATTCCTCAGCATTATCAATCATCTCTGGTGGTGGGCGTTGGTAATTGGTCCCATGTTCTTCAGTTTCTTTGTAATGGGTGAGTAATGAGCTGTGAAACACATCATGGATGGTCCAGGCTGCCGGTAGTTGCAGTTTGTAAGCCACCAGTGAGACTTCTTTCAATATTTTAAAAGGTCCATGACATTTGGGCACAGTTTGGCGGATGCATAAGGGAGTGACAGGTGTTTCGCTTTGAGCCAAACTTGTTCTCCCTCTTGGTATTGCACAGGAGGAATTGCTTTGGCAACTTCATTGAGGGCTTGGACTGCTGCTTCTCAGTGTGCTCTGGCACACTCATGTCTATCTTCCATTGCTTCATTACTGGTGATAGGTATAGGTTCTTCAGCAGCGCTGGGACAGTATCCGAGAATGATGTTGTAAGGACTTAGCTTGGTCATGGCGTTGGGCCATCAGTTGTGTACGAATGTCACGATTGGTAAGAGTTCCTCCCAGTTGTCCTGTCTAGCTGAGGTGTAAAGTCGGAGGTATTGCTCCACCCACTGGTTCTTTCATTCTGTGAGTCCGTTGGTTTGTGGATGGAAGGCTGTGCTGATGTTTCATTCTATCTTCAGCTTAGTGGTGAGGGCTTTGGTGAAGTTGGAGGTAAAACGAGGGTCGCGGTCAGAAATCACTTTTGATAGTACTCCAAACCATGGAAAGAGGTGTTGGAGGTATAGTTGAGCTACTCCTTCACTGGTGATCATTGTTTTGCATGGGACGAACAAGGCAGCTCTAGAGCAGCCTTGGTCAACAACTGTGAGGATGGCATCCATTCCGTTGGCCTTGGGTAGTTGAGTGATGAGGTCTAAAGCAATAGTGTTAAAGGGACGCATCTGTGGGTCTCCTGGTATACGGTAGAGTGGCACTTTCTTCTTCATCGTGCGGATTTTGTGTTGCTGGCATTGTGCACATCCGGTGACATATCTCTCTACCCAGGTGTTCACTCCTGGCCACCAGTAACATTGGGTGACGAGAGCAATAGTATTGTCTCTGCCTAGATGTCCTGCTGTGGGTGAGTCATGGAAGTGGGATAATACGTCACGTCTCAGCTGTAGTCCTGATGGTATGGCCAACCTCCATCCTTGTACGTATCCTTCGGGGAGTTTCCGCACATCCTGTGAGTCGCACCATAGTTCCATCTCTGCCCGTTGTTTTTGTTGCGCTACTTTTACTCATTGCTTGAGTGAGTCCATTCGTGCTGGTGCACTAGCAATGAACATGGGTGGAGGGAGAAGAGTCAGATCTGTGTTGTCTTCAGTGCTGTGATCCACTCCTGGTGGTCTAGACAGCATGTCTGGAGCGGTGTGGATTTTCCCCGGCACGTGCTTGATGACCAGATTATAGTCTTGGAGCTCTGCAAACCATCTAGCCACACGTTGATTGACTTTTCGAGGGGCTTTCCAATATGTCAAGTTAGCATGATCGGTAAGGATGGTGACTGGGATTTCTGTAGCTGCGACGTGTGGGCGGAAGTGTTTGAGGGCCTTCAAGACTCCTAGGAATTCCCTCTCGTAGATGTCATAGTTGCGTTCTGTTGGGGTGAAGGTGTTGGAATAATATGCAATAGGACATAGCATTGGTTTGTGGGTGCGTGGGTTAATTTCTCCCTTCTGTGAGAGTATGGCGCCCACGCTGTATGCTGAGGCGTCTGTGGCGAGGAAGAATGCTTTGGAGTAATCAGGTTGCCAAAGAATGGGTTTGCTGCACACCAGTGTCTTCAGGTGTTCAAGAGCTTCTTTGCATTTGCGGCTCCATCTGAATGGGGTGTCTTTTCGTGTTAGCTGGATGAGGGGACGTGCTATGATGGAGTAGTTGGGTATGAAATATTGGTAGAACCCTGTGAAGCCTAGGAATGCGCGGACGTCCTTGACTGTTTGTGGTTGGGGCCAATCAGCAACTCCTTGAACTTTTGCAGGGTCTATTTGGACCATGCCTCCTTCTAGGATGACTCCCAGGAACTCTACTTTCTGCTGTTCAAAGATGCATTTTTTGGGTTTGAGGTATAGATCATATTGTTTTAGTTTGTCCAGGATTCTGTGGATGCATTCTTCGTGGAATTTGGGGTCGTCCTTTGTAGCAATGAGGAGATTGTCCATGTATACAATAAGCCACCCTTGCGCTATTTCTTCGGCAAAGATTGCGTTCATCATAGTTTGGAATGTTGCTGGGGAGTTCGTTAGCCGAAGAACATTACAGTGGGTTCGAATAATCCCTGATTAGTGATGAACATGGCCTTCCATTCGTCTCCCTTTTTGATGCAGACATTATTGTATCCCCACCGGATGTCAAATTTGGTGAAGAGCTTTGCCCCTTGGACTTTCACTATTAGTTTTGGAATCAGTGGAAGGGGGTAACGATTGCGAATGGTCCACTCATTTAGGCAACGATAGTCTTGTACTGGATGCAGCTTTCCGTCCTTCTTCTTGATAAAGAAGAAGGGTGCCGCGTAAGGGCTTTTTGAGGGGCATATATATCCTTTCTTTTGTTGTTCTCTGACAAAGTCCAATAACGCCCGTTGTTCTTCTTGTGTGAGTTGGTATACCTTGCCTGGTATTGATGCTGGTGCTTCTGGTTTCAGTTCGATCATGTGGTCCCATATGCATGGTTCAGGAAATTGTTGGGCAGCTTCTTCACTGAAAACATGAGCATGTCTCTGGTATTTGGCTGGGATTTTGCCACTCCCTTTGTGTGACCCCACTTCCTCTGCTAGTTTTGAGGCTAGCGTTTGCCCTTTCCCTTTAGTTTCAGGGACAATGATTTTGGCTACATGAAAGGATCCTTGTATGGAACGGACTTATCTCAGGGGAGTTTTGTGACCCTGTGGCGTGGCTCTGCATCTTCCTATTCGTACTTGGGTTGCCAGTTTGGTCTGGAGAATGAGAGGTAATTGAGTGCTTTCAAGCCATCCTCTCGCCCAGTCAATTTTTGGCTGGGTGGCAGCAAACCATGGGTATCCTAGGATGACCTTTTGTTCTCCCAGATCAGTAAGGAAGAATTGTAGCCAAGTCTGTTGACTCCCCATCTGCATCTCTAAGTCCATATAATTTTCTATATCCCCGTTCTTGTTTCTCGTTCCGTCCATGTTGTAGACTGGTCTGGGTCTTTCCAGTTGTTTAATGGGGAAGCGCATTTCTTTCGCGTACTGCATACTGATAAAGTTTTCGGTTGCTCCTGAGTCTAGGAGCGCAGTTGTCTTGGCCCTCTTTTTGGATAGATGGATGAATAAACGCAGCTGCATAGATTTTTGTATTGAAAGGTACATCCTATCTGATCCAGTCTCCTAATCCAGGCCGCACAGATTAGGCCTCCGAAAAATTTCCCTCTTTCACTCCTAGGCGATTCATCAATTCTTCTTGGTCCTCTTGAGAGAGTGTTTTGAGTTGTTGGTGGAGATGATCCACTTTCGAAGTGCTGGGTTTGCTCTCATTATCTTCAGGGGACCAATTGATGAGTTGCGTGATGCGTGAGTTGGAGCGGTGCTGTTTGGTAGGGCAGGCATGAGTGAAATGTCCTTGCTGTCCACAGGTGAAGCACGCACCCTGTACTCCTCTTTGGGCTCTGTTGTCATCAGTTCTCACAACATTTCCCCTGGATTGTCCTCCTCCTCATCCTCGCCAATTTCCTTTAGGAGCTCTTGCTCGATCTACATCCATAGGTACTGGTTGATTGTTCCATGCTCTGGGCACTGTGGTGGAATTGTAGGGAGTTTGTCCGAATCCTTGTCGAGGTGGTTGGGGGTTTTGTGGTCGTTGGGTGCGGTACTGCCAGTTGTTTTGGAAGGGGGCACATCTGGTGTTGTTATTGGGGCACATGAATAGGGCATCGATTATTCGCTGTGATGCAGTTACATTAATGGCCTTGGCCTTCATTTGATCATAGGTGTTGATGGTCGTATCTTCCAACACCTTCTGTCCAATGCTTCGCGGCAGCCCTTGCAAGAATAGCTGCATTGTATACTGGTCCATTGGGTTGTAACCTGCCTTGTGTGCCACACTTTTGAATGTAGAGATATACTCATCTATCTCTGGCCACCTCATCTTCAGTTCTTGCAACTTGATGTGCACCTTTTGTGCCTTTTGTGAATCGAGGAAGCGGTTCTCAAGTTGTGTATGAATGTCATCCATACTGCGCGTGCATCGTCTGCTGGTTGGAGCATTCCGAGCCAGTCTAGTTGCTGCTCCGTCCATTGGTTGACTTCCGCTCTCTTGATGCAAGTGAGGGCTATGGCTACCCTTTTAATGAATGAAGCTAGTGATGGGATGTTGTGATTAACGAGGAAGTATGCTCGGAGTTCGCACAGGAAACTCTCAGCTTTAGTTCGATCTCCTTCGAAGATCATCGGTAGGGCTCCCATTGGTTTGTCGTCTACTTGGATTGGTTGTTGAGGCTGTCCTCTGCCTCCACCTCCTCCTGGCAGACCACCTCTGGGGGGGCCTCCACCCCTGCTTGGTCCTCCACCGCTGCCTCTGCTCGGTGGCCCAGTTCTTCCTCCTGCTTGAGTCGTTGTTACTGCAGTTGCTGCAGTTGACATGGTGGTGGTTGTAGTTGGACTGATTGTGTTTGATAGGTCTGCAATAGCGGCAATAGTTGTTGATAGATTGATGGGTGAGTTTCAAATCTGGTGGTCAAGAGAATCCTCTTCTTCTTCGCTTTTGGAGCCTTCATCCCAGTTAGTGATAGTGGGGGCTTCTTCGTATGTGTTTGCTGCTTCTCCTTCATGCAGCCCATTGTATTGATCAATATGTCGTGCTCTCTGGTCAAGGAATGGGGACTCTCCTTCGTTTCCCCAATTGAGGGTGTACCAATGACTGTTTTGCAGGTAGACCGCTCTAATCTGCGTTTCTCCTACTCAGATTGTGTATGTGTGAAAGGGAAAGGTTTGGTCTTCCCAGTAGACAGTGGTGTTTTGTAGTGCTTGTTCCCAATCGATGGGAAGCTGGATATATTGTCTCTCTCCTGGG
>WTXH01000242.1:0-50925 GCA_022376555.1 Russula compacta
GATGGTTCAACACCATTGCGCCCTGTAAGTTGCGGAACCAGCCAAATTAGAGGGCTGTGCCCTGTTTCATGTTCGTGCCCTGTTTCATATACATCAGCTTGTGATTTCTTGAGTGTCTTGTGCTATTGGCTGTTATTGTTCTGGTTATATACATAGGTAGCACTGCCCTTCAGGCCCTAGGCCTGCCCTCAAGTACTATGTACTATAAATAGGGGACTCATTATGCCTGGTAGAGGCAAGTTGAGTCTCTTGTCTCAATACTAGCAGTGTTCTACTTCATTGTGGGTGGCTACTGAGTTGGAGCTCAGCAAGCGGTAACCCGAGAATCGACATCGACTTGCGGGTCGACTTCCACTCTATAAGTCTTCTAGGACACTTCAAGTCCTAGCTCGTCGACTTAGTGTGTCTATTGTTACTGTCAAACCCTTGGCGGTGACACTTAACCACCGTCTTCGTCATCTTATTCTACAAGCTTGCCGTTACCCTCAACACTATCCTGGTTGGAATCTCAGACTCCTAGAGGCGTATCCAGAATGGCCTCCAGTGTATCCAGCTTACGGTATTCTGTTTTTGACTCCAGCTCATTGGTGGACTATTCTCTCAAGGAACCCTTCACTGAACCGTCGCTTTTAACTACTGAACCCTCCCTTTTATCTACTGAGCCTTCTCTGCAGTATACTGCACTGTCAGCTGAGTCCACCCATCATACGGTAATTTTCTTTGCTATTGCTCTGAAGCCATGAAACTCATTGGCAATATTTCCAGATCACACCATCAATGATTCCACTACCGTCCTCACCACCTCTAACAACGCCGTCAGCTTCAATCAGTGTCAGTATCAGTACTCTGCACAGTGATATTCCTTCAATGCGATCAGACCTGGACTCACATCGGAGCAAGGTTATCAGTCACGATATTAATCGCCTCTTACAGCATTTGCACGATCTCGATCAAACTAGGGGCCTTGAAAACAGGGATCTTGCTGACAATATGCATGTGATAAGAGATGAACTACGTGACCTGTCGGACTTTTTGCGAAGCCGCGAACCAGAACAACCACCTCCGCCTGTGCCACAAAAAGATTGGCAGAAGTAGTGGAGGCTCCATTGGCCGTAGGGATATGGCCATAGCTGATGAACCTATACTCTTGACTCCGCCCCCTGTTCGGGTCCCATCCCCAAGTTCGATCCCAAGCAGTATATCATTCATGTCGTCTCACCACTCAGATGATTACAGCCTCATGGAGTCAGAGAGCTACCCACTCGGACCTGCGTCTCCGCCGTGGTTGTCATCTTCTTCAAGCTCACCCCCTGGTTCTGAACATTGGTCAACTCCTATGCTGCCACCCAGGTCAGCAACTCCATCGTCATCATCTGACATCACAGTTTGCCCTTCTGATGAATTATCAACCTTGCGAGACGCGCTGGACCGCATAAAAGATCAAGGCGCCACATTATGGGAAACCCCAGAATCACTGTCCGTAAGCTTAACGTCACTGTTATCGCCATCTTATTCTACGAGCTTGCTGTCACCCTCAACACTATCTTGGTCGGAATCTCTGACTCCTAGAGGTGTACCCAGACTGACATCCAGCTTATCCAGCTTGAGGAACCCTCCACTGAGCCTTCGCGTAAACGGCTCTAGTAGCCAATTCTCTCAATGGGGGAACCTTTGTTATGATGCATCCATCTTCACATGCTGACGGTCGAACACAATCTCGCCATTTACTTCCACCGCCGCCTGATTCTCTCTCTGAGCCATCGTCTTTGACTTATGGTAATGAGTGCCAGGAACTGCTGTTGAACGGAAGGCAATGCTCAAAATCTTATTCTATGGATGAACCAGGAGCCACAGACGACATGCTCGACATTGCTTTTACCTACCGAGCCTTCTCTGCAGTATACTGCACCATCAGTTTAGCCCACACATCTTTGGTGATTTTCTCTGCTTGTGCTTCGAAGTTATGAAACTCATCGGTATTATATTCAGATGACACCATCAACAAATCCACTATCGTCCTCAACGCCTCTGACAATGCCACTGGCGCCAACCAGTGCCTCTCCGCACAATAACATTCCTTCAATGCGATCAGACTTAGAAACTGTTCTCTCGCATTGGAGTGAGATTATCAGTCTTGATATAAATTGCTTCTTATAACAATTGCACGTTCTCGATCGAACTAAGGGCAGATATCTTAGTAGGCTCTTAGTCGTAATCTTGGTTACCAAACTGCCTAGTAATAGTATACATTTGTAATGGATTTGTCAAATATATTTTGGGCTTTGACAAATTTTGTCTAAATTTGCTGAATATTAGATTAGATTTGGAAAATGTTGACAAATTGGGAAATAAGGTTTTTCCTGATGGCCCCCTGAGTGTGAGACTGTCCAGTCCGGGCATAGCTGCATAGATGCTCTGTCTCAACAGTATCCCCACCACTGGGTGACTCACATGGCATCCTTGAAGCACATCATGAAGATGGCCCAATTGGAGCCATTGAGCTCCAGCCAAGGGATGTTGGCTGGGAGCTGTTCAATGGTGGCAGGCGGTGCAGACATGGGAACAGTGAGGGCAGACAAGGAGACAGGGGTAGATGAGGATGGAGCAGCTGATGAAGTGGGCTGGGCATGGCCCATAACCTGATGCAAATCTTAGGATTAAGTGAGGAACTGTGGACATGCGCATGCATTGTCTGTAGGACAACAATGTACTCAGTGTCGCGCATACGGCACGATAACTTTAGTGTATTTACCTGTAGGACAACAATGTACTACAGGGTGTAAGCCTAATGGAATGACTATGAACAGTAAACAAAGGGTGCTCACCTCAGTGTCACACATACAGCACAATAACTGAGGTGACAGTAGTTCTACACTACTGCTATTTATCTACGGTGCGGGCTCTTGGCCCAAAGTTTCTGAAACATTGTAACTAATTGTCCTAGTTCTACCAATATGAGAATGTACATAGTACTGTCTGTAGGTAGCTAAATAACTGCCATACTCTAATACTACATATATGAGTCTTGTGTCCACAGGTGCTTATCTACACGAGTCTGATCACTCAATCATTCCACCCCGAGCTGCTGCTCCAACACTCCAACCCGAGGACGACCCGATCCGAGGCAATTTCAACACTCGCCACATGAGATGGATTGGATAATCTCCGATGATCACTGGCATGACTCAATGAATTCATGACTTGTGGGATTGACTCGCCGTGGGTGTCATTCGTAGAATCAAAACACATCACGTTCAAGGACACGGGGACAATTCCGGTTCCGTCAGTGCCTCACTAGGGACGTTCCTAATTTTCTTTACCTCCAGTAGTCATTGAACGTTACAAAAAAACATAGTCGGCATAAAGGGATTTGTAGTGGTGGTGAAAGCTCACGATGTGCGTCCAAGTCCATGTCCGCGTATTGGTAAACACAGAGTGGGAAACCAAGATATTTCGTAATATACATGCTACACACCATACGGATTATACTAGGAATTAGGCCTTTCCACTCGGCGATTACATTTCTCCACGCCTGCTCTCTAGATCGTCGTCGAAGCTCAGTCCTCGCGGTTTGTGGCCCAGCTGTCCATCCACGTTGATGTAGGAGACATGCTGGTCCGTCTGTGATGCCGGATACTGCTCGTAGGTTGTGTGTACGGCCACCTCCATCTGGCTATACGAAATGGGCATGTTGGCAGTCAATCTGGCATTCGGAGCTGTGTGCCCAATTCTTTGAGGGCCTTCCGAGCCCCTTGTGCTACGATGACACCAAGCACGGTAAGCGTGCAGAATAATAGGGGAGAAGAATACTGTACATGTCGGCGGCAGAGCTAAAGTCTGCGAGGGAGCGATACATTCGTGTTGCAGCGATGGACATTGTGATCAACGTGGGCATCAAGAACATCTGTGTTGCGAGGGGCATCAAAAAAGCGTATCTTTGGCCACTCTTAGCGGACAAGGGTGTACCATATCGAATGCAACTAATATTTACAGCAGAATCAGCGTTATTTACTATTAGATTGAAGGAGGAAAGATACCATTCAGATTTAAACTGATGAATACCTACGACGTAAAATGGTGATGGGTGGGACGTATCAAAATAACTTGCTGGACGTACCACGGGCGTGACCTCAGCGACAGTTGCAAGCATCAGCCAAATGACACCCTTGCGAATGGAGAGTTCATGAGCGAAAGGGAGTACTACAGCTAGTGAGAACAGCCAGTACCCCACCTGTTTCCAAAGCAGGCGTGCCAGTTCAAACGTCCGTCCGCCGTAGCGCGGTAGGCGGAGCAAGCCGAAAAGCATGGTGAGAAGTAGGACGATGTCTGTCACAAACAAAACATCATTGTTGCTTTATTACTCTCGACATCGGGTGAACCGCAGGAGGATAGCGCAGGTACCCATGTAGAGTGGATCTGTGGATGGGATAAGCCCCAGAAGATTAAAATATTTGGTTGATTCTTCACCTTGGTGATACCTGATACCAGTTATTTAGTTTGTCTAGAGAGATGGAAAGTGACTTGCCTAGTATGAGGAATGAAAGGTTGGTCAACCATACGCTGGTTGCGAGCGCCACAACAACCTTGCTCTTGTTCCAAATGGCGATGCTAAGGAGCCTCATGAGTGCCTCTGGAAGGTACTGGTACCACAGAGGTGTAGAAGACTTACGCGCGGAGCGCAATCAGTAACGAAGAGAAGGCAACGGCAATATATGAAAAGACCTAGAAAATGTAAGATAAGAAAGTGTCGTGCGTTCTCTCATCGGGGGCTGTAGCCCATTAGATTGTATGCTTACATAGACGAATGTGATCCAGATCTTGGGGTCGTAGAGGGTTAGGAGTTATGGAGGTAGACAGAAGTCACAGCGCACACCTGACAATTGGTTGGGGTCGTAATGTTAACGACAATCACGTCAAGGAGTACGGCAACGAGTGTTGCAAGACGTGTAATGGAGTAAATCTATGCAAGGGACAAATCTCAGTCGAGGCTCAGGGAAGCCCCCCCCAGAGCTGGTATTACAGACCCATATTGTCCACAGATAGGGGCGATGTCCTTGGACGACACTCCACTCGTGATCAAGCGTAATGAAAAACTCCCAGCTGGATACGGAAGATGAGTCATGTGACATACAGTCTCGGGAGTGCATTTGCAGGCTCACATGTAGAGGCCAACCAGGGCATGGAAGAACTTTGTGAGTGCCACTGTCAAAATATCGGCCCAGTGGGCTTGTTTAGAACAGGTCCACACCGAACAAAGCATACACACATAGATCAAGCGCAACTACAGCGGGATCGTGGAAGTTGACCATCCTATAGCTCGCAGATAATAACCAGAGCAATGGAGAAGTGCGTCTGGGGTTCAGGGAAACAATTACAACACTTGGGGTGACGGTGCATATATAGATACCCTAAGACGAGGGCCATATTCAGATCGTCAGATGACCGCCAACCTGTCAAAACAAAACATACAGCAATTGTACAGCGGCCTGGCAATTAATGACTATCTGAGACGGCCAGCGGTGTGGGCGGCACCGCACTTTGGTTGCGCCCAACGCCCTTGAACTACGCATGAGGGCATGAGTGAAAGCCAAGAACAAATGATCGATCAAATTCGAGTCAAAGTACAGTTATTAATAAAGTTAGCACTGCCACTGCATCAAAGGAGTGATTCACGTTGGGTCACCAGTCCACCCACGGCGGGTGTTATTCGTGGAAGACGAGCACATCCACGCAGGAACGTGTGAGATTGGCAACGCTTGACCGGAATCACTGTAAGGTATGCCCCGGATCCACGCTCGGGGACAAGCTGCGTCGGAGCGCCCGCCAGCCACAAGTTCCAGTTCCACAAGTTCAACCTTCCAGATCCGTCCCTCTCTCAATTCCTCACCGCCTCCATCGTCCCTCGTCCACCGCCTCCCTTGCCTCATCATCTCCCCCTCGACGACCGGCGCAAGAAAAACTGCGAACTACTCTTGGCAGCGACGAAGTACGGTCACATGGCGCCAGTATGCCCGCTTTAACACATTCCTTAGCTAACTACCTTACCACTGTTTCCGTTCAAACAACAACGCGTACGCGAGTACCGCAAGCCTTCACCATATTCAGAAACCTACCATGTATATAAGCGACGTCCTCTCGCGAGGACAAGAATAGGCACCGTGAATATCAGAGTGTGCTCTTCTCCCATTTCTCGCTCACATCGAAGAGTCTTCTTTCTTTCATCTCCTTGTTACAGGACGACCATCCCACCCTCGCAGCCGCCATCTACGCTACGTCACTGTACATGTGGGATAGACGCAATCGCAATCGTGGAGTATATAAACTCACATTACATAGGAGCATGGGATGCCTGTCGTGTTGAGATGCGTACAAAAGCGCCCTTCGTGCTCCAACAACAGAGGTATCCAGAGAGTCATGCGACTGAGGCCCGAATGAGAATCAGAGTGGTTTGAGACGACGGACTTGATACACGGACATACAGTATAGTAGATGAGCCACAGATGCTCGACTCGGGGATCCTTGTGCAGCTCAGGGGGTCAACCGTGACAAGTGGGACATACGGACCTCATCAGTACTTCACTTGGGACGTCCTCATATTCTTCAGTGACGGCGTCACCTTCGACCTTAGATACGGGAGGCGAGGCACACAAAGCACTTGTATGAGTATGTTGCAACATCATGATTTCTACTGAAGCTCTACTTTGTTTCTACGGTGGATCGCATTAATTAGGGAGCTGATGCTCACTCGGTGCAACTCAACTCGACCATGACTAGTCCACCAGCAGGACACTGTCTAGCACGCTGAACCCCGCAGCGACGCCGCCCTCATCGACGTTATCCGCCTTAGTTCGCACCAACCACCCCGCCTGCTCCTCCCTCACTTCCCTCCCCTCCCCAAACAAGCCCACCCAAACACGCCAAGCTCACTCATCACGTGCGCGCGCACTCTCCCCGCACCAGACCGAACGAGGTACGCGCCGACACCGCGCGGCGGGCGAATGAGCTCCATCGCGATCCACGCCGCGCGTTCGCGCCGCGGCAGCTGCTCGACGAACGGCGGGATGCTCGCACGGTAGACGTTATTCCCTCCGCCCTCGCGCTGCGGCTTGAGCACGAGCTCGTGCGCACGACGCACCGCTTCCTCCGCGCCCGCGCCGTCGTCGGCGTCGAGCGCCCACATGCGCACCCAGCTCTCGCGCACGGCGGCGGCGCCCTCCGAGGGCGCGAGGAACCGCTCGAGCACGCCTGGGCGCGTGAGCACCTCTTGCACCCTTTTTGCGCCGGCGAGCTGGAGAGCGAGGCTCGGGCACTGCGCAGCGCGCGAGCTTTCTAGGAGGGAACGCGTTGCGTAGTCGGCGGGCGATGCATAGTCTCTGGGCGCATATCCAGTACGGTAGTAGACAACAGAGACCTCCACGGGGGCGACGTTAAGTCCGGACGAGGTCGGCGCGATGAGAAGAGCGCGGGATGCAGAGATTGATGCAGTCGTTCCAAGTTCGGCGAACGTTTGGCGAGTAACGCGGATGCCGTGGCTGACATCTTACGTCAGGGGAATAAAGAATGCAACAGAAAATGTGACGCACGACTCAAAGAGTTGATATTCTAGCAGGCGTTGATCAAAGACGTTCCGTTCGTGGGCTCGACGACAAAAAGAACATGTGCACTATTTATACGGGGCTAAATCACGCCATCTCTGACGGCATCCTAGCTATACGCACTCGGGGACGCCATATACTCTATGGGCTTCTGCCAGTCCCTCAGCAAGGCCCTTGATAGTATCATTACTTGGGAGATTACTTGATGTCAGGAGGGGTGAGATGCCAAAGTAGCCAGTCGACTCTATGAGGTGACTAAATAATGGGTCATCCGGATGGCACTCAGAAATACGGGCAGGGCGAGGGCTACACACCGATGCAATCCTGCGACTCGCTGCGAGAGAGAGCCGAAGGAGGAGGAGATGGTATTGAATTCCACTTGTTTGAGAGAGATCGGATCATCAGGAGTTGGTTCGTGTAACAAATAGTCAGATCGAAAGAGACCAAGGTGGAGAGGCTGACAAGTCTATTCATCAGCACATAACAGAACGGAAACAATTATTTGCACACAGAGGGAACACCCTCATTTCGAAGCTTCTTCCACGCGGACCACAAGGCGGAGGTGAAATCATCGACATCGGAGACACCACCAGGGCCCATCAAATGGTCAAGGAAGGAGGTATCGAGGGCAACGCGAGCATACAGGGTGTTGTAAGCACGTTGGAGAGTCAATGCTTGAGCAAAGAGGCGGCGCGGGATGGGCGCTGGGATGAGGGAGATCGGGGCATGGATAGAAGATTGAGGCGCAGAGGGAAAAGGCTTGTCAGGAGACAGCAAAGGAAGGTAGATGAGGGAATGAGAGAGAGCATATGTAGTGGCCAGAAGGGTGAGCTGCTCGAGCTGCTCGGTCGTTACGTCGGGAGGCCAAAGCCTGAAGTGAGCACGCTCATGATACGCTCGACTGGACGCACGGATGCCGAATTGGGACCATAGGCATCGCGTGCCTGAACACGCAGCCCTCGTGCGATGGTGTGTACTCCCTCACACCTACCATGTCGACTCTAACACATTGCATCATTGTGACGACCAGAGCATTTGGCCGCGGTGATAATCCCCTGCTAAATGTTTCGCAAGCCAGGGCCACACGCCAGCCGCACAGCCACCTTTGTAGACTCGACTCGGAGTACACACGCGCTGCAACGCCAACCACAGGCTCCCACTACCCACACGTGGCATCATCAGATGGTAACAGAAAGGGGAGCCATACGCTAAGGCAACCTGGAGCCGCCACCTGAATCAACCTAGTGCAAGTGCAAGTTGGGCCTATGTACGGGTCGGGTTAGGTGTCAGTGAAGAGCGGTTAGGTTTTGGCCAGCCCGTAATCCCTGCGGTACATCTCCCTCCCAAAGTTGCACACGCCCGACCTACACTCCCTCGCCCCATCCTCCTAGTGCGCCTCTGAGCGCGCCTGCAAGGTCCTCCCTCATCCATTCAGCTCCCAAAATTGCGCTTCCCCCAACCCCAACCAACCAAACTCTAAGCCTCTCCACCACAAAAGTGGCTGGACAGGACCACCAGTCTGATTTACCATACCCGGTGACATACCTAGTTTGTAGTCACTCCTTGTGCATGTACCACGGTACTCCACGCAACTAGGTATAAGAGCAACTTATATGGCGAATATTTCACTAATGAGCAGAATTAGGTAGCATAAACTGGCAACATGTTACTGTCTTTACTACTTTTTCGTCTTCGTCGACAATGATGGCCCATTCGTACATTGCAATGACTTGATTCCTGCAGGGCTACCTTGAACGATGGGTATGGTGCACTCCTTGGCTACATCGCGGACTTCTTCGCGGACTCACTCCTCCCCAAGCGTGTGCTTTTCTACTAGAACTTCAGAGATATGCGTCCCGTGTTCTGCTGATTTGGAGCCTGCGGGCTCATTCACTTCCACCTACTGCTAAGACATAAAGAGTACATGAATGGGACATTGTCGGCTCCATCACATTTGCTATGGCCGTGCCACCCTATAATGAATTAAATAGGTGCGCCCTCACTCGCTTATCCTCAGTCCATAACATCACTGAGCACCAGTGTATGCAGCAATTCGCAGGACGGACATGCGAGGGAAGGACAAGATGCTCGCCAAGCAGTCATTCAAGTTTCCCTAGACCCTAGGTGCCCCTATGCCGTACGTGTTTTTTTGTCCGGTGGCTCATCATGCTACCCCTGAGCGCAACATGCTTGGGGTCTAGACCCGTCAGCGTGGCGAGTCTTTTGAATCGGAACCTCGAGGTGCAATTATACAATATTGTGCGATGGCTTGTACACACCGCGACCGCGTGCTAAGATCGCTGATACCATCCACTGGGATCTCAAGACGGTCATTGCGTCACCCATCGAGATTGAGGCCTCGTATGTCCTAGTCTCTACAACACGCAGCACGTCTTCATAGAAATGTCTAGTTCATAGAATCATCTAGGCTCCAAAGACCCTGTGAAGGAGTTCCGACAGGTTTCCTAGATCCTCCATCAGGTGCTACCAAACCTGCTCACTACAAATTCCGGAGCTTCGTCAAATTAACTTCACGGGACTGGTGAAGTGATCATAATGCTACCCTTTTTTCCTTATCGATTAATCCCGTCCTGCTGATTGACCCTGTTCCTAGTTCTAGTCCTCGTCTTCCTCATTCAATCCTCACATGGTACTCTATCGCAGGGGGCGCAAAGCCTGGGTCTACATACCATACCTCAGCAAGAACACGGCAGTGCGTACGGTACGCCGTATTTTGCCTGTAACCGGGATAGGTTTGTACCGCACCGATTCCCCTATGCGTACGATCCCAGCACCAACTTTACTCCCGTGCGATTGCGAGCTGCCCTCACGTTCCTAGCCTCTGTTATTGGTGTCCCCAACGTTCTCTGCAATGCCCCCCCGTCTTGCAATCACCACCTAGTACACTCCCGATCCCATGCGAAAATGAAATGATACTGATACTAGGAACTGTGTCACGATTTGAGGAGTGCAACGTCTCCTAGAGGCCCCCAGACGCGGCCGCTGTGCTCTTTCTTTTCCCTCGTCGTTGCTCACACAATTGTGTTTTACTTGTGCGCTTGCCAACTTCTCTCATCACAGCGCACGTTCTGTTGTTGGTACCCTTGTGCTTGCTGTCCAACCTTGATACGACCCATGAACCGGGGCTACCCGTCACTACTGTGAGAGACGCCCTCGGATGAATGGGCTATCTACCTGCGCGGGTAAAGGTGCGGGTCAGGTTTTCGCTACCCCAGGTTCACCTATGCCACAGCCTGTTGGCGGGAAACCCATTCCCATGACCAAGGGTACGAGTGTCTGCAGGTACATGGGCCCATACTGGGTGACATAAAGTTGGCCGTGGGTCATCCGTGCCCATCACTACTCCCCAAAGATGATTAGAGCGGAGCTAAAAGAAGCTTCACAGAAGGCGCATGATCATCTTCGAAACCTACAAAGTGTGAATAATCCAGAGAGAAAGTTCATGAGTCTTCTTTCACGAACGTGCACCCGATCGGAAGCTGAACTATAATGAAAGCAGACATTTCGACTGCGCAGTACTTGATTCGGAATAGGAGGAACGCTTGGGTCTGGATTCTGGCATGATTCGATTTCCGAGTCGGAAAGCTCAGGGAAAGCATATGACCATGCCAGAGTGGAGGCTCAACGATATTCAGCATCCATCTACTTCCGAATCGAGGACAGCGCAATCAAAACGACTCCTTTTGTTTTAGATCAGCTTCTGATTCAGTTGAAGAAGAACTATGGTCTTTCTCTCTGGATCATCACGCTGCACACGTTGGGTGATTCGAAGATGATTCGAACAAGGTTGGTGATTTCGGAAGATTTACGGAAGGAAACATGGCCATGCCAGAATAGACACTCAGCGATATCTGGCGTTCATCGAAGTACTGCGCGATCAAGATGTCTGCTTTCATCTTAGGTCAGCTTCTGATTCAGGTGCAAGTTTGTACTAAAAGAAGGCTAACGATCTTTCTCTCCAGACTATTTATACTTTGCATGTTCAAAGATGATTCGAACGGAGCTGACCATTTCGGATTCGGATTCGGAAAGTTCACGGAACATATATGATCATTGATATTCAGCGCTTCAGCATCTCGGAGTTCCAAACGCACTGCGCAATCAAAATGTCTGCTTTGGTTTAATTCAACTTCTGACTTATCTCTATGAATACTTTGTAGGCTCAAAGCCGCAAGATGACTCCAAAAAGGTTATCGATCAATCTCGGAGGATTCACGGAAGACATATGACTACTGGCATGCGATAATCACGCTGGGAATTCAACGAATACTACTCAACGCTAATATTCAGTGTCAAAACCGCGTACTGCATAATCCAAGTGCTTGCTTTCTGTTATCGATCTAACGCAGATTTACCTGACCACTAGCTCACTACTCGACCAATTTTCTAAGTATCATGTTAGTGTGGGGGGCTCTCAGCAACTTGGACTCGGAGGATCGACCAAGGCGGCTTATTGGCTGTCATTCCCATGGAATTACACCAAATTGGTAAGGATGGCCTAGACTAAACCCTTGTTTGACAGAACCCTGGGGAGACGAAGCTAGGGGTTTGTGCTCCTTTTGTCCCTTTGTCTTGATAAGAAAAAAAAAGTTTGTCCAATACGATTTGCTGGTCAGCGGTTGAGATTTACGGCCATGGTTTCTAATTTGGTGGGGTGGCATTCTGGTCGTATATAAACGACCCAGATTACCATACACAAGCTTGACCTACTTCTTCACTCCATCGTCGAAACAACTCTCCAATGCCTCCCCCCAATCACCCCAACCCCGAACTTCATAAAGTGCTATATGATGCTGCGAAGAACAGAAGACTGAATCCCGAGTTTATCAAGAAAGTACTTCGTCTCCAAAAAGACATAACTGTGTGCGACACTGCTACGGCCTATATCAATTGGTCTACTACTCTTACATTGCTGGACCGTAAATCCGCTCAAGTCTGGTTCGCAGGCGTCTCAAGGCCTGAAGGTTCGTATTGCCTTTTCGAACTCAAGCATACCTGAACTGAAGTTACTCTTAGATGGTCAACTTTGGTTTAATACCAGTGATTTAACACTCCTTGGGTAGAATGATTTCGATTTTTTGACCTAGAAATCATAGGTCCGGATTTCATTCGCGACACTCACAGCAACGGAATTTACTATTGGTGGTATGACGAGAATGAAATTGTAGAAAACACGCAGGCTGTATACTGGTTCTGGATCGAGAAATGGAATGACATAGTCTTCATTGACGTCTTCCTGGAGAACCAGATTGTTGCAGTGGTGAGCTCGTAGCTACTACTCCTACCCCATGATGTTGCTCACTCGTCATTCATGTTTTCAGTTTGTTGGTGACGAGATCCCAAATGAGCTCGAGTTCTGGGGAAATGGGCTTTGGAGCGCCGTCTATCCTAATGGTCCGTATTCCAAGGCTGCTAGATCCGCTTGATGCCTGCATCCTCTGCATGCTCGCGATATTCCTATCGTGGTATGTACCCGAAACACTAGATAACGATCACACTTACACACATTGTCTATCAAAGGGAATCCTACATTTCAATTTCTCTCGACCAATTTCCAATACACGCTCAACCGTGTATTGACTCGAATTTGTAACCGTTTGTAACAGTAGATGGAGATGACGCTCAACCGTCATATGTCCGTCAAATTTGAATGTAAACCTGCCATTGTCGGAAGAACGTGTTCTGATTATTCTCTTCGGGTTCCTTGAGGGGCTTGCTAGTGACGATTCAAAGCGAAGGTGTGGATGACCATTGACCACGCTCAGAGGCGAAATTCGATGATGTGTTCTCGTGGCCCTGGGGACAAGCCATTTGAGAATAATTACACATTACCCTAGTTTCATCCCAGAGAAACGGGGATTGTGTCGAACGTATGGTGATGCAACTAGAATGCAGAACACGGAGACGGTCTATACTAGAGATGATTCACGAATAGCTGCTTCCGCTCAGGGATTCATTTCTCCGCGCCGCTCTCTAGATCGTCGTCGAAGCTCAGCCCGTGCGGTTTATTGCGCAGTTGCCCATCCATGTTGACATAAGAGACATGGTGACCCGTCTGTGACATCGAATGCAGCTCGTACGATGCGGACACGGTCCCCTCCGTCTGGCTATTCGGTGGAGGAATGCTGATAGTCAATTCGGCGTCCGTGACCGTGCAACCAATTCCTTTGGCGCCCCCCGAGTCGTCTGCGCTGTAATGACATAGACCACTTGTGAGCGTGCAGAATGATGGAAGGAAATTATAGCGTACACGTTGGTGGAGACAAAGTCTACCAGCGAGCGGTACATCTGTGTCGCAGCGATGACATCGTAATTAACGCAGGTTTCAGGAACATCTGTGTTGTAGAAGGGTATTAGAAACCAGTTCTGATATCCTCCACACTCTCAGCAGACACGGACGTACAATATCGAATGCATCTGATATTTGCAGTGGAATCAACATTTTTTGGTATTAGATAGAAGGGGGGAAAATACCATTCAGATTCAAAAAAATAAACACCTAGGGTGTAAAATGGTGGTATGCGAAGAGATGTATAAGAAACTTGCTGGACGTACCAGGGGCGTGATCTCAGTGATGGTTGCAAGCAACAGCCAAATGACACCCTTACGAACGGAAATCTCATGAGCCGAAGGAAAGCACTACTGCCAGCAAGAACAGCAACGACCTCACCTGTTTCCAAAGCAGGCGTCCCAGTTCAAACGTACCTACAACGTTATGTCGCAAGCGGTGCAAACCACATAGCATGATAAGAAGCAGGACAAAGTCGGTAACAAGCATAGAAATGACTGTTGCTCTATTACTCTCAATGCTGGGTGAGCCGCAGGAGGATTGCCTAAGTGCCCAGGCAGAACGAATCTACGGATGGGATAAGCCAAGAAGATCGAAAAATTTGATTGATTTTTCACCTTGGTGAGACCTGGTACCAAAACAAGGATTAGTTTACCTAGAGGGGAGATAGAGCTTACCTCGTATGAGGAACAAAAGATTGATCGACCATACACTGACTGCGAGTACCACAACAGCCCTATTCTTATTCCAAATCGCGACGCTAACGAGCCATATAAGCGCCTCGCCCTGAAAGATGGCGGAGCCATGGGGGGGAAGAACTTACACGCGAAGTACAATTAACAGCGAAGAAAGGGCAAATGTACCGTATCCGAAGGCCTAGAAAAATGTACGATAAGAAAGTGCCAGGCGTTCTCTTATCGGGGCTGTAGCGCATTTGATTGTATACTTACGAAATTGAATATGACCCAGACCTCAGGTCGTAGCGAGTCATCAGAGTGATGATTTGGGGAGTTAAACAGAAGACTCAGAGCACACCTGACAGTTTATTGGGATCGTGACGTCGATGACGAACAAGTTTAGGATCGTAGCCATGAGTGTAGCGAGACGCGTGAAGGAGTAAATCTACCCAAGGGTAAATCGGTCCGAATTTCAGGGGAAATCCATAAAACCCTCCAAAAGCGGTTGTGATTACAGACCCATATTGTCCGCAGGTAGGGGCGATGTCCTTGGACGACACTCCACTCGAAATCAAGGGTAGTGAAAAACTCCCAGCTGGATATGGAAGTGAGTCATGTGACATGGAGTCTGAGCGCTGGCCAGCGGCGAAGATTATTTGCAACTCACAAGTATATACCTGCCAGGGCGTGATTGAGCTTCACGACATCCCCTGTCAAACGATCAGATTGGCCGAGTAGGCTTCTTTTGGCCATAGAGCCACGCCGAAAAAAGGATGCGCACAGCGATTGAGCGCAAATACAACAGGATCGTGGAAGTTGACCATCCTGTTGGCCGCAGACGCTCGAGAAATGAGGGATGCGTCTTGGGTCAGGGAAGTACCTAGAACACCTGATGTAAAGACGCATATATAGATGGCCTAGGATGAGCGCCAGTTTCAAGCTCATATGATCAGGTACCACCGGCCTGTCAAAGCAGCTGTCAAAACTGACAACAGCCTGGGAATTAATGTCTACCAAAGACGGCCAGGGCCGGTCGGCATGGCATTTGGGCCAAGCGTCGAGAGATTCGTCTCGCGATACAGATACAGAGTAGTGGGCAAAGAGAGCAGTGATAACTTGAAGAAAAACTTACAAATTCACAATAACTGCTAGTGCATCATCTATGGCTCAGCGCTCAGTACTTAGCACCGTATTGTTGAATGACTTCCGTAAGAGGCATCGAGCCTCGGCCGCGCCCACGACGGAATGGCATTCCGATCCATTCTGAGCATTTCTTTTTTGAGTAGATGTCTACTGCATTGTATTCTGGCCACTAGCAATTCAACATACTAATAATCGGATCGACACTTCAAAAATACCTCACCGTTGTATCGCATCAACCGCCCACCTCCTTCACTGCCCCATATTACTGTAAAAAGCCTCGCGATCAACATTAGTATAACTGACTTATTTCACGTGGATTTCATTTCAAAGGGCCACAATACCGTCACTCCTATTAGCCGTGTTCCCGACTCGCTACCGTACAACATCACTCGACACACGTTCTCTTTTGAGAAGCTGCTTTCAAGCACTGGCATACTGGCTCTGGAATACATCGATTACAATACCTTTTTAGCTTGGTGAGGGGTAAGCGCGTAAGCCCTTACCTCATTTTCCCCTTTCAACCTTTGTGGTCATATTGTGGCCTTATGATTCAGGACATCTATTATGTCCACACCTTCAACCCTCAGAAATACCATAGAACTAAGCCATGCGCAGCCCGGGCTGGAAGCTGCGACCACCAAATGGCGTGGATCTAGCAGAGTGGCTTAACAGGTTATAGATGTCTCAGTTCTCCTAGGAACTGACAACTGCACGTGACACCGAGCAGATTATTTCCTGTACTCCGTGTTTTCAGTGCTAGTCACAGTGAGTAGACGGACGGATGGACGGATGTTGGCCGGGGTCAAACCGATGAAAAAGGAGAATTTACAGTAAAACTTGCATTACTGTAAATTCAACTTGACCGACTTAAATGTCTTAAATTTCATTTTACAGCGCTTCTGGAAAACCATGTCCACATCAACTTTTTTTTTTTTGAGCGTCTAGGTTCCTGGTAGTTACTGAGTGCAATGGAGTTCAATTTGTTCTGAGCGGAGTTCAACTACACCTGCATTTTATACGTTTCATTTGCTACTGTTGATGTGCTTTAGGGCTAGGGCATGTATTCGGCCATTGCTGAGCCATCACTCATCTGTGCGATTAGCAGACTGCAACTTGTACTGTGAGCTTAAATGTGATATGTGGGATAGCAGCTCTGAAAGCTGAGAAGGAAGATCATTGAGCACATTGATCAGATGTGGTCATGTGAACTGGCATGGTGGAGCGAGGGGTACAACTTGAGAAGGAAAAAAAAAGGCCCTTGGCTGGTTCGAACCAGTGCACCACCACGACTCATACCTAAAAAAAACATCACAATACCAATTAGGCTACAATGGCAACTACTTGCTGCTACAATATGTGGCTATATACACCAAGATAAACCTAGTAGGCTTAGTGGTGGGGTGGCTGATGCAAATACGCTGTTATAACCCATCAAAGTTGGCCAGCTAAGATATGGTGACAATCCATCGCAAGAAATTTACAAATTTGGATGCATGCATCACGTGCCTCACTCATCACAAAGAGCAGCAGCAGGACTGGTGGCCCAGTTTTCAGGTGGTGTCTCATTCCTAATATAGAACTCTCTCACGGGCCCTTTATCATGACATGACAACACAAAAAAAATTAGGTGTAGTTGAACTCCCGCTCAGGACAAATTGAACTCCACTGCACTCGGTAACTACCGGGAACCTAGACGCTCAAAAAAAAAAAGTTGATGTGGACATGGTTTTCCAGAAGCGCTGTAAGCGGTTTGAGTTTGAGTAGACGGAGATGGCTGGCTTTATGTTTGCCTTAAATTACTTCATAACCTTCTTAACTGGTCATTAATTGCTTTAAGTCTTTCGGTTTTCCCGTCTACAGTAGTACTCAAACTACACGTGGACGGATTACTGTAAGCCACTGGCGCTTCCTTCCGTATCATTCCATCTGCTTTCGCGTGAATGGCAACAGTATGCAGGTATTCTTACAAGAACATGAGCTCCTCGCCGCGATGGTAATTAGACGTGAGCCTGATAACTATGGTGAGGAAAATATGTCAGCAAGGGAGTTAAAGCGCTCTCAAACGTGATATATTGCCAAGTCAACCTAACCTTTCATAGGTACACCGAAACTGCCCCAGGCTGTCAAAACTCAGCTGGCGGTTTTCCGGCACTTACAGGTATAAACCTCACGAAAATTGCCAGCTTAGCTAGGTCCCCCGATTCCTGGCATATTTCCCGTTTCCCCACTCCCTCCTCGACAAGCTGTTGTCCTAATGTCTTCGACTTCGATGGCACATTCCCCCCGTTCTAACTTCCAACTAATCATCGACTCATTGGTCAACTATGGCGATCAAACAGGAATAGATCTCTCTAAGAGTCCCTTCGCCGACAAGCTTCGACTCTCCAACGATCCCGATGCCGTCCTTGAATTACTCCATGAGCGAGAGAGGGCGTTCAAGGAATATCGAGACGGAAATCGGCAACTCATGAACTGGCTTAAACCAGCGGTGCAGGTCATTTATGCGTGTTCTGACCTTCTTGGCGAGTTGGTCAGCTTGGTGAGGGACACCAGCTCAGTTCCTGTGAGCGATTTTGTTAATGTTCACTTTACCAGGTTCCCTTCCCACCAGCAAAGGCCATCCTTGTCGGGTTTGATATTCTCCTTGCCGTGCGTACCCTTCTTTCTTCCTTCAACCGGGTCCCCATAACGTATGATACTCCAGACTGCTAGTGATGTCAGTTCGAGCTATGACGCTCTTGTTGACCTTTTCGAGTGCATCGCGAATTTCCTCAGGCGTCTCAGCGTTTATACGAAAATCCCCCCCAGTCCTGAGCTGACAGATATCATCGTTAAAATAATGGTTGAATTACTTTCTGTCCTTGCCCTAGCGACGAAGCAGATCAAGCAAGGACGATTCAGTAAGTACGCCTTCACACATACGTCACCGAATATTCAATGTTCCATAGAAAAATTTGCAAAGAAACTGCTGGGAGAGAGCGAAGTCGAATCTGTGCTCCAGAGACTGGATCGACTGACCGAGGACGAGGCTCGGATGGCTATCGCACAGACGCTAGATGTTGTCCATGGACTTATGAATATTATGAAGGTAGTCATGGACGGTGAGCAATTCCTGGCTTTGTTAATCGCTAACACATTGCTCATCATTTATCCCACTAGATGGCAAGGTGTCGATAGACAGTATTCGACAAGCATTGGGTGTGTCTGTCCCGAGTTTGAATTGAGTACCGCTCATGCTAACCCGGGGTCCTAGTAACCATGCACCAGACGGCAAACGAAGTGAACAAGATGAAGCGTCTGTCATTCCCTTATCTCATTTTTATTTTTCTCGCGGGGCTGAAGTCACCTTTTAGGCGATCAGTTACAACGGGATGTTCAGCATTGGCTCTCTCCTCCGGATCCCTCGACGAACCACGGCTTCGTTTGGAAAGCACATCATAGCGGATCTGGTTCATGGTTTTTCAACAGCAGGATCCTAACGGAATGGAAAGCATTTGGATCCCTCTTGTGGATTCATGGGAAACGTGCGTCTCCTTATCCCTTTCAGTGTTCTTGTTCCGATGACTTGCATTTTCTCACAGCGGGCTCGGGGAAGAGCACACTGGTGTACGTTATGCCTCGATGTTTAGGCGTCCACGGGTACTCATATTGCCAATCAGATCCACAATCATACAAGACATCCAAGACATGTGCAAAGCCGGATTGGCTACTATGGCCTTTTACTATTTCGACTTTAGGGACGTCAAAAAGCAACACCGCAACGGCTTACTCTCGTCGCTCCTTTCCCAACTTTGCGCCGAGTCCGACTCTTTCTGTGATGTCCTGTCACAGTTACAATCATCCCACGCCGGTGGCGCATGGAAGCCTACTGATACCGTGCTCACAAAGTGTCTGAGGGACATGCTCTCGCTTCCAGGAAGAAACCCCATATACATCATAATCGATGCTCTTGACGAGTGCCCGAATAATTCCGGGACGCCGTCCGCCCGCGAAGAGGTGCTGGACCTAGTTAAAGAGCTTGTTGATTTCGGTCTTCCGAATGTACATGTATGCGTGACTAGCCGCCCGGAGATTGACATCAGAGCGGTTCTGGAGCCCTTGACCACTCTCCGAATTTCCCTCCATGATGAAAGTGGACAAAAGCAGGATATCGTGGACTACATAACTGCTGTCGTCCAATCGGATCGGAACATGCGGAAGTGGAGGAAAGAGGACCAAGAACTAGTTATCAATACCCTCTCGGAGAAAGCTGACGGAATGTGAGCCACCGTCTCTTTTGGCGCTTCGCGATGAACGCTCACGTGATCTCATAGGTTTCGATGGGTCGTATGCCAGATCGACAGGCTGCGCCGAAGTTTTCCTGCAAGTATTCGGAGCGCATTGAACGACTTGCCGAAAACCTTGGATGAAACATATGGGCACACGTTATTGAGCATCGATGACGAGAAACGAGAATACGCCCAACGTCTCTTCAGATGCCTGGCCGTGTCCATTCGCCCGCTTCGCGTCCAGGAGCTCGCCGAGATCCTTGCAGTTCAATTCGACCCGGTAGCGCCCCCAATGTTTAGCCCAGATTGGCGGCCAATGGACGCAGAAGAGGCGGTGCTTTCCGCGTGCTCCAGCTTCATCACTATCCTCAATGTCGACGGCTCTCAAGTCGTACAATTTTCCCACTTCTCTGTCAGAGAGTTCTTAACATCGGACCGGCTAGCGACCCGAGAAGAACGTCTCTCATACTATCATATCCTTCCCGTAGCTGCACACACTGTGCTTGCACACGCTAGCCTCAGTGTCCTCCTTCAACTAGATGATAAAATCGACAAGGATACGATAAGCCAACTTCCCCTCGCACCGTATGCTGCTCGACACTGGGTGGATCATGCTCAGATCGGGGACGTATCGTCGCGCATCAAGGATGTGATGGAGCCTCTGTTTGACCGGGGACGGCCACATTTTGCAGCGTGGTTGTGGTTACATGACATGGATCGTGACTGGGTGGAACCGATGTTGGAGGTAAACCCCACGCAGCCGCAAGCAATGCCTCTATATTATGCATCTTTATGTGGTTTCCGGGGTCTCGTGGAGCACTTGGCGGTTACCCATCCACCAGAGGTCAACGCTACAAGTGGATCTCACATGACTCCATTGAATGCCGCGTCAGTCAAAGGACATCTAGAAGTTGCACGGCTCCTGCTCAAGCATGGTGCAGATCCCAATCGGCAAGACGATCGGGGCTGGACTGCATTGCATTTGGCAGCGCGAGGTGGATATCTAGCCATCGTGGAATCATTACTCGAGCACGGTGCCGATGTTGACTCACTGAATTGGAGGAACCAGACGCCATTATTTCGGGCATCGGTTAGTGGGAAACTTGAAGTGGCGCAATTGCTACTCAACCATGGTGCGAATGTGAACTCCCTGGATTCCAGTGGCAACACTCCACTACACAGAGCATCACAATACGGGCATATCGACGTGGTGCGTTTGTTAGTCGACTGCGGTTCAGACGTGGGACCCCGGTATATCGATCGCCGGACGCCGTTACATATTGCAGCGCTAAATGGACATCTCAGCGTCGTACAATTGTTGCTCGAGCATGGTGCTAACGTGGATCCCGTCGACGATCAACACTGGACCCCACTACACGTCTCATCTGAAACTGGGCATCTCGATGTGGTGCGACTATTGCTCGAGCATGGCACAAACGTAGATCCTGTCAACGATGATTCCCATACTCCATTACACATATCATCCTGGGCTGGGCACTTAGATGTCGTGCAATTGCTGCTCAAGCATGGCGCGGACTTGAACGCTCCGGACAAGAACCATGAAACTCCATGGGATCACGCATCAAGCAACGGGAGGCGTGTAGTTGCGCAGTTTCTCTTGGAACGCAGCGCAGCTCCTTGTTCCCATCAAGACAGGGACTGGGATTCATTACACACAGCATCGAAAAACGGTCATCTGGATGTCGTACGGTCGCTACTGCAACGTGGGGAGGATGTCAACTTGCGGAACATGAAACAGGAGACCCCCGTACTTCTGGCATCCGGAAATGGAAACATCGAGGTTTTGCGGTTTCTTCTTCACAGTGGTGCGGATGTGAATGCGCCGGACCAGATAGGTTGGGGACCATTGCACTTGGCATCGCAGAAGGGACATCTTGATATTGTTCAACTGTTACTCGACCATGGCGCTCATGTCAATGCTCAGAATACGGATGGAAGGACACCGTTGGATCATGCATCCAATAAAGGAACCACCGAGGTTGCACTCCTCCTGATTAACCACGGCGCTAATTTGGATTCCCGAGACAAGAAGGGCCGGACTTCGTTACATAGGGCATCCTACCAAGGGCATCTCGACGTGATGCAATTGTTAATCGAGCACAGTGCAGACCCAAATTCAGAGGACGTTGATGGGCGGACTCCCTTGGATTTGGCGTTAGAGAAAGGAAATATGGAGGTCGCGCAGTTCCTTAGAACTCACGGCGCCAACGCAAAATCAGAGGACATCGAGGACTGGAACCTACATAAAGCATCGGAGAAAGGGCTTATAGACGTTGTAAAGTCGCTGCTCGAACATGGGGAAGATGTCAATGCGCAAGACTCGCTCGGTCAGACCCCCTTGGGTATTGCGTCATATTGCGGACTCTTCAGTACTGTACAACTACTTCTGAAGTGGGGAGCCAATGTGGACTGCAGGGACAACGACGGCTGGAGTCCATTGCACCTGGCGGCAGAACAGGGACACCTCGACACCGCGAAGATATTACTGGAACATGGTGCTAATATCAACGCACAGAGCAAGAGCCAACGCACACCGTTATACTGGGCCGCACACTTCGGACACCTTGGAGTTGTACAGCTCCTACTGCAACGAGGTGCAAATGCCCACCTGCAGGCCAGCGACGGCAGGACAGCATTCCACATAGCGGCAGCGACGGGACACCACGATGTAGCGCAGCTATTGTCTGCGTCACCGGGAGCCTAGATATTAGGAGAATATAGGGCAGGTTTTAGTTGATGTGATGTTGCCACATATTCGTATCACAGTATGTTGTATGTACCTGGCGGCGCGAACGATATCACTAGTACTATCATCACGTATCAACCAAAAAACAAGATAAACTAGCTCGTGCATTACGCCAGGGATGAGCGCAACATGCCTAAGGCCTACCTAATGTGATATCTTGCATGGCCGAAAAATACTAAAGCCAGAGAATACCCTAGAAGGAGATAAACGCCGCGAGAGCAGGGGAGCGCGGCCATCAAGTAAACTCGGAAGCACCCTCGTATTAGAAAATCACATAGGTGAGAACCAGTACGAGTAACAAACGCACTACAAACCCCGAATGCGCATCGCAGTTTTAGCCAACCATCTTCTGGGACGGAGGCCGTCATTCTACAATCTACGCCCACCCTCGTCCTTTCTATTTTTCCCCTAGATCAATCTGACGACCTTATTTCTCCAGAGAATGTCCCGCCAGACTGTCCTTCTCTCCGCGAGGAATGTGTGTGCCCTGCCAGAGCAGGGTGAAACAAACGAACAGATCTGCTGATTTCGGACATCCACAGCCTCTAATGAAAACTAAAAGGGCCGTCAGGAAGTTCACGTGATTTGGCGATCGATGCACCCTGCCCTGTTTGATGGTCGAGAAAGAAACGAGGCAAACGATCCTGTTGAAAACGTGCTGCGATGGAGCAACTGAACGTAAAGGCTAACTCAAAGGTAGGCCACCCGTGTCGCCCGTGAGTGTATACATAAAAAAGAATGTTCCGTTGAAACCGCATATTGTAGATGACCTCCTGAAGCAACCCAGACTTAATGGCACCACTTTCAGTTGCACCTAAGTCAATGCTTGGAGACAGAGCGACCTTGCTTTCGTGGCCGCAGTAAACGAACGGCCAAATCAAAAATTTCGAAAATTTACTACGTACAGCGATGAAACGGACTGGGGGACTGAATATATCGGAGCCCACACCACACAGTCACACATACCGATGACTCTGGCGATTTGCAGATAGCCATTTCCATCCAGGGTTACATTTCTACACGCCGCTCTCCAGACGGTCGTCGAATCCCAGTCTGTGCGGTTTGTCGCCCAGTTGTCCATCCATGCCGATGTAGGGAGTATGCCGTCCAATCTGCGATGTCGGATGGTGCTTGTAGGCCTCATGAGTGGCCACCCCCAATGGTATCTTCTGGTCAAGTGGAATGGGCGGCGTGGCAGTTAACTTGGCATTCGAGACTGTGCGACCAATTCTTTGAGGGTTTCCCAAGCCCCTTCCGCTGGGGTGGTATCTACCCACAGTAAACAGTACACATGGAGAATAACAAAAGTGAAAGAATACTGTACATGTCAGTGGAGGAGCTAAAGTCTGCGAGGGAGCGATATATCCGTGTCGCAGCGATTGACATCGTAATCAGCGCAGGCATCAAGAACATCTGTTTCGAAGAGGGGTATAAGGACCCACCATCCTTTGCCGCTCTCGGCAGACAAGGACGTACCCCATTGAACGCATCTGATATATGCAGTGGAGTCAACATTCTTTATTATCAAATCGAAGGGGGAAACATACCATTCAGATTCAAACAAATAAACACCTACAACGTAAAATGATGATGGGAGAGGAGTTGGAAAACAAAATTCGCTGGACGTACAACAGGCGGGAGTTCGGCGACGGTTGCAAGCAAAAGCCAAATGACACCCTTACGAATGGAAATCTCATTAGCGGAAGGGGAGCTCTATAGTTGGGGAGAACCGCCTGGACCTTACCTGTTTCCAAAGCAGACGTCCCAGATCAAATGTGTCTGCACCGCGACGGCGGAGGCGGAACATCCGAGAGAACATGACAAGAAGCAGGACGATGTCGGTAACAAGTAGAGTGATGGCAGTTGCTTTATTGCTCTCGACGTTGGATGAGCTACAAGAGTATTGGGCAGGTACCCATACAGAGCGGACCTGGGGATAGATAGTGAGCCCAAATGATTCACAATGTTCGATTGATTCTTCACCTGTGTGATACCTGGTACCATGGTACGTTTGTTTAGGATTTATTTCGTCTATAAGAGAGATGGGGAGCACTTACCTCGTATGAGGAAAGAAACGTCAGTCAACCATAAGCTGACTGTGAGTGCCAAAACAGCCTTATTCTTATTCCAAATGGCGATGCTGGTAACCCCCTTGAACACCTCCGAAAGGAAACCGAGAGGTGGAAGGTAGTGGACTCACATGCGGAGCACAATCAAAAAGGAAGAAAGGGAAAAGGCAATGTATGCAAAGGCCTAGAGAAAATATCAGAAAAGGAAGCGCAAGGCGTTCTCTCATCGGGGAATGTAGCGCATCGAAGTGTATGCTCACGAAAGTGAACTTGACCAGGACCTTGAGGTCATAGCCGGTCAAGGTGCTGATGTATTGAGGTAGAGAAAGACAAGGAACACACCTGACAGTTGATCTGGGTCATAATGTTAAGGATGACCAAGTTAAGGATTACGGCCATCAGCGTAGCGAGACGCGTGATTGAGTAGATCTACACGAGGGGGCAAATCAGTTCGAGGCTCAGGAGAAGGTATTAAAGCCCTTAAAAGCGCCTAGTTACAGACCCATATCGTCCACCGGTAGGGGTGATGTCCTTGGATGACACTCCACTCAAAGTCAAGAGTAGTGAGGAACTCCCAGCTGGATGTTGAAGGTAGGCCACGTGATATACAAAAGACGTGGAGAGCCACGACGATGTCAACCCACATATAGAGACCATCCACGACATGGGAGAACTTTGCGAGCGCCACTGCCAAAGGTGTGCGGGCCAATCGGGTTCAAGAACTACGGAGCCAGACAAAAAAAAAAACATTACGTACGGCCATCCTGTGCAAGTACAGTAGGATCGTGGAAATTGACCATCCTAGGACTGGCAGCCTGTGGCAAGCGGCAAAGGGGACACGGAGTAGGTTTGGGTTGAGAGAAGTAGCGCCAGTCACAAGACTTTATTCATAGTGTGATGGGGAATATATAGTACCCCAGGATGAAGGCCATGCCAGTGGCAGTGTTCGGGTCATCAAGTGACCGACAACATGGAAATCCCACGGCAGGTGAACAATGTCGGGGATGGCCAGGCACGGGCCGCACCACACTTTGATTGCGCCCAAGGCTCCAAGCGTCCTCAATTAAAGGCCAAAATTGGTTCAATATTGAACACAAGTAGAGTAATTAAACGCTCACTAAATGAATCAAATGGGGATTGAAATCGATGATCGATCAGTGATCAATGATTGAGCTTGACCATCGCAAAGGGCGATATTGTACTGATAACTCACCAACCAACTCAGAAGTTTGAGTGTTCTGCTTTTCTTGTCTCTCGAGATTCTCTTTTCCCGATGGGCCCATTCCAGAGACTTACGTACAGGCTTGCAGCACACTGGTCACAAGACCTCAAGCCCTTACTCGCCTGCTGAAGAGTAGGCCCATCATAAACACCAGTAAGCCCTCACTGACCTATCTCCCTTTATTTTTCCTATCGCCATGGTCAAGACCTTTGTGGCCATAAAATCCGAGTTACCTCGTAATCAAAGACATCCCTCTGTTCTCCAGTATAACATAGAACTTTGTGAACAGCGTATCATTTATACAGCCGGCTGTCATCCCATTTTCCGCGCGTTCTTCACATTGGGCTCGAGCAGACCTCTGTGCTAGGACCAGATGTGACGACATCACAAGCATTAATGACCATACGTCGCCTGAAGTCTCATCTTGACATATTCGCCTGCGGTTACGACTTCATAGCGTGGCGGCCGCTCGGCACTCACGCAGCTGGCGATAGGCTAGGGGGGGCTTCAACGCCATTCAATGAGGAGAAAAAAGCATGACTGCTCACTTCGAGAAGGACATCATAATCAGTGCCAAAAAAGAGTGGCATAGAGTACCGTCGAGCACCAGACTTATTTACCGCGCGGTGCACAGTACTCTTGAAAACATCATCTAGACCAATTCGTAGGAATTTGGATCTTCCACATAGCTAAGGCCACATACTCGTCCATCTGGAAAATTGATCTCCCAGACTACCACAAGACTTGCTTTGAGTAACAATGACTGAGCCTCGAAAATACAAGACGCACTTGATGACGAGTGCTCCTGGGATTGGCGGTGCATCGATCCACTCGTCACGCGTATTGCGTACCTGCAGCGCCTGGATCCCAGGTTGTTGCCACAGAATCGTGAAGCACTGAACATTGGCCACTTCAGAATCGACTCCACGTATCACCTGCACAAAACATACCTCAAAACTAGAGATAGAATTGAGAGGAAGAAGAGGATCCAAAAAAAGACGGTAACAGTTCCTTACTCGGTGTGAGCGCCAACCCCAATTACACGCTCATCAATTGGCCCCGTCTGTGGCGGGTAATGCAGCACGCGCATCAGCGCAGCCGAGTTTCGCGTCTGATTTATGCAGCATCATCGGTCATTCCACATAATCCAGACTGCCGCTGACCGGCTAGTAGACGATTGCGTACCTTGTCATCGAAAAAGTCAGGGGAAAGGTCTAGGGAGCGTGCGAAAAGCGGGAAGAGCTTCTTCCCAAGGCCAACCGCAGCATGACTGGTAAACATAATCATCGGGTGAATTGTTCAGGTCACTGTTACCTGTTACCACCAAGGATGGCGGGACGTACTAATAGCGCAGCAAAGACTCTCTGAACCCGGGAACATCCGGCCATACATTCGCGCCTGCCATAGAGCCGTCGTTTGAGCGGCGGGCATCGAGCGTACCAGGCGCATCATCCAATGCTTCCCAGCCAAACTCAAATCCCTCGTGCATATCTCCCGCACCATCTGGATCAACATTGCTGCTCAGTACAGCATTGAAGCCTTTAAAGTTTGGAGTTTTGGAGTTGTCCAGCTGGTGTGCGTGTCAAGAGGGGGGGGGGTCAAAAAATATCTGATGGAAGTATGCGCACCTCCATCTTGTTCTCCAGAGGAAGTGCAAAGAATGTCTTGATGGACTCTAGGGCGGGCGGAATGATTCCCTCAGATATACCATGATTCGTGACTGCATCGGCTTATCAGTAAGAATCTATGACAGTTGGCGAATGTCGCACCATAAAAGAACCCAACATTGATGCATGCGTCCCTGATCTGGTTTGCAAGAGCCTGTTGGACTTCGGGTTGTGAATCGTTGATATGTTCCAAGTCTCTAGAGACATGAACGTATGAGTAGTCTACGTGTAAAGTGAATGGGCAAACATGATCGGAATTTCTGAAAATGTGGTTTGGGCATTCTGGGCAGCTTCAAGTACGGACATCGATCGTAACCGCTAGCGATGAGAGCCCCGCACAAACGCATCATCGGCCCGGATAGTGGATGCCATCCCATCCGGTCCCGGGCCGTCCACTGCTGACTCGTTCATTACACTTCGAAGACTGCAGAAGTCAGATGTATGTTTATTCAATTACTATTGTATTGATGGAAATAGCACCAGTATGCTAGTGTAAAGCTTATCACTGTACTGTAATATGGGTTGGAGTTTGGCTGCTACTAGTCGAGCACTCAAGCCAACAAACTACACGATTTGTTTGGCCTTGGACTTGCAAGATGCGACAAGACGACAAGATGACGAGTCAACAAGATAGGTCTATTTTCTGACAAGTTCAGTTCATTTTGAGGCCGACAAGCTGACAAGCCAACAAGTCAACAAGCCGGAAGGCAAAAATGATCAAAAACTGTGTTGATATTGTCTGCGGTATTTATATGGTATCAAAATCAATTTAATAAGTGGGTGCGCAGGTTTGTGAGGTGATATCAAGTGGGAAAGACCCAAAAAGCTTAAACACACCATGTTGAGAAAGGTCACAGCAACAAAAGAAGGCACAAAATGCGGCATGAAAGAGCGCATTAATCAAGCAGATTTGGGGGTGCAGGGGATGAAAATGAGTGTGAGGGACAGGGATTAGATGAATATAGTGACGAGAGACATAACAAAGGCTGACACGAAAGGATAATGAAAGTGGTGTGAAACGACGATGAAGGAGCTCGAAACCACAATGAAAGTAGTGATGACACGAAGGACGTGCAAAACAACATTAATAGCACCAAATGATGGGAATGGACTTGATGAATACTTGATAGCGATAGGATGTTCACTCTTCATCGAAATTCATTGGGCTACTGGGCTCGTAAGGAAATGGCATCTGTCCTGCATAAAAGGTGTGTCAAGGGGAACTGGCTGCTCTTCTTGGATTTTTAGTCCACAACTTTCTATAATTGAATGCCAGTGACGGTCGCTAAGCTTTTTGGCGTTCACAATGTAGTCATCACGTTCGAATTCCTAGCATCTACAACATTGCCTTCTCAGGTTCACGCTCTGAGCAGCTCCTCCTCCGCAGCCAGTATTGAGAGCGCCTCGGGAAACCGAGGGGTGAACTTGCACCCATATTCAACCGGCCGGCTACGTGATGCAAGTCAATATACTCGGCACCGTGTTGGAACAAGAGGATGAACGTTGCACGCTCACATAACTACGCCGGTGTCGATGAAGGATTCGGTATCGAGTGGTACCTCCTTTCCCTCTGGGTCACAGAGACTCTCGAAGTTCATAGCCCACAATGACGTGGCTATGGAGATGAAGAGAGAATCGTTGGCAACATGGTTTCCAATGCAGGAACGCCTCCCGAAGCCGTAGGTGTTGTGTCCTTCACCACGCGTTTCTAGAGGTCCCGGAAGGATCTCGCCACAAGGATCAAGGAACCGCTCCGGATTGAAGATCGCAGCGTCGTCACCATAGGATGCGGAATCCTGGTTGCACTGCCAAAGATTCGAAAGGCATATTGTCCCTTTCGGAATGAACATTCCATCATACCAGTCGTCCTCTGTCGTGCCATGTGGGAGCGAAAATGGGAGCGGCGGCCGCCACCGAAGGACTTCTTTGACTATGGCCTGTATATATGGCAGACTTGAAAAGTCTGAAAAGGTCGGGACACGAGATCGTCCCACTACGGTGTCCAGTTCGGCTTGGGCACGTCTCTGTACCTCAGGATACGCGATCATTGCTAATGCCCACCAGCACAACGCAGAATAGGTTGTTTCCGCACCTGCGGAGCTACGCACCGCGCCCGGAGTTCCATTGAAAATTCTCCGGAACCGTGTAGTCAAAACTCACTATAACGTCCCAACAGTCCAAGCCATTTCTCGATCGGAAAGTCCGCTTCGGACAGCGTTCTTGATGAGTGTCGCACTCACGCTTGATCTTGAAGAACCTTTAGACTGTCATGGATCGAGTCAATAAGTTCAGGTATATGCTCTGAGTGTTCACATACAATTTCGAGACGAACGTTGTTGAGAAGCGTCTCAAACAGTCTTGTATGTTGCTTGAAATACTGTTTGCCTTCACGTTTCCACTTGGCAAGGCTGATGCTATTCTATGAGTCGCACAGTAGAATGAACAATGAGTATGAAATCATACCTATCCGGGATGTACATCATCCAAGGAAACAGCTCAACGAGATGTGCTCCAGTGGCAGCAGCTTCCGATACACGGTCATTAAAGCCATGGATCTCCTTAATTGTTTTGTCATTCTCGGTCCCAAGGGTGGGATAGTCGTATAAGATGGACATGGTCGCGGAAGCGGAAGAGCGCTGAAAGTGCTTTTCCCGAGCTTCGGGATTCAGTAGAAGCGCGGATGCCAAAAGGATTGCCTCCTTCCGGAGAATCGGATGATAGTCACATACAACCGACTTTGTGAACCCTTCACGTGCAGCACGACGAGAACGGCGCCACCTACGAAAAATGAGATCTTCTTTCTTTTCTTTTTTTCAAAAACAAAAAGAGCTACAGACAGATCCCCGTATGGCAGGAATGCTCCGAAGAAGCCGCCACAGAGAATTTCATTGGCAACAATAAGACGAGGACGATCAGAATAGATGTTTGCACGCCGATCAAGGAGTTCAGCAGCCACTTTGAGACTGTTTATGATCACAATGGGCTGCCCCAAAGCATTCAAGTACATGATGTCTCCTGTTCCATAACCACATAAGTGATACGATTCTTAGGCCAGATAACAAAGGAGAACACACTAAATGCGTCCTTACAATCCCGTCCAAACAGCCATGTCTTATCCCGAAGTTTGTGCGCGTGTCCAAGAATGGGAAGTCCCCTAGGACTCGGAGGTATGCTGCGCCATGGGCTTCTAGCGTATCGAATGGCTATGACGACAACCAAAGGGCCTACAAGTAGAGCCACACGAGCTGTGAGGAATTCCCGTAGCAGAAAACAGAACGAGAGAATCTGGGTCAGACAAGGCATGGAGACTTTGCTTCCCATCTCTAGGACGTAGTCCGCTGTAGGTAGCAAACGGAACCGAAATACTTCCGAGTTGTTTATATAGGAGTGCAAATTCCATAATTACTAATCCTTGAACACGTCGGCACGGGGTCCAATAATGCAGGGAGCGCGAACGAACCTAGTTATCATGTTAGTTCGGATTAAGTAGTCATTGTAGTCGGCTTACGAGTTTTTACCTCGGGGCCTACACGACACTAACATATCATTCTGCAGCGCCAAGGCTCACCCAATTCATTTTTCCCTCGGGCCTCAAAAATTGGGCAATGAGTTTCAAAGGATGTAACTCGGCGGATAGGGTTCCTACCATATCATGAATCGGGTTTTTCGGACCCAAACCGAGACACAGCCTCTTACCAATCTCCTCCCTAAGGGAAAAAAACATCGCACAGGCTTCCAAGGGTCCACAGAATATAGCCAAAAGTTTTTGACAATATATATTTGTCAGTGTAGTTCTCTGGTTTTGTCCCGTAAAGATCGATGTACGGCCAACTTGGATTTATTTCGTAAATAACTTCGGATAACTTCGGAAATAAAACCCTGAGAGATTTGCTGTATGGTGTACAGTACTCTTGAGGACATTATTCATGCTGATCTGTGAGCATTTGGTTTTCATCTTTCACATAGCTGAGGTCACGTACTCGTCCACCTGGCAAAATTGATCTCCATGCTACAACAAATCCTGCTTTAAAGACGATGATTTGGTCCCGAACGTACAAGACGCACTTGATGACGAGTGTCCCTGAGATTTATGGTACATCGATCCACTCGTCAGACGTGTTGCATGATTGCAGCGCCTGGATACCCTGTTATTGTCGCAGGATTGTGCAGCACTGAACATTAGCCGCCTCAGAATCGACTATACATTCCACCTGCACCAACTTCCCAGCATACGCCCGGGAAGCCGCTCATGCGACATGGTCGTCAAACACATTCACGTTAGGTAGCGGTGAGCCCTCTACTAGCCCCGTGGATAGCACGATATCATTGTTGATAATGTATATCAGAGGCAGACCTACGCACGACTTGCGAAGTGATCGTCTCCTGCATGGCGAGTGCGCGAGTACAAGCTAGGGAGAGAACCGAGAAGACTAGAGTTAACAGACGAGACTAGCGGAGTAGCTATTGCCTGTCATGGAACTCGTCGCGTGTTTGGTCGAACAGCGCAAAAAGGTGAGCCACAGGCCGTGTGAAATACTCGCAGAGTACTCTGCTGAGTTAAGTCATGTTCCGCTTGATAACTTGATGACTGATGGCAACCTACTCCTCAGAGATTTTGTCATTGAATTTATTAGCGGAAGAAAGCGAGGAGGGACGTTTATTCCAGCATATCCGCTCAAGTCATTGCTGGGAATGGGTCGGCTTACGTTATCGTGGCGGTGCTTCATGGTCGTGTTTCCGAACTGGCGGTCAGTGAAGCTAGAAGGCTGGCAGAATCGAAGAGCGATGGTACTTTTCTTCACCTCCACAGGTTTGTCTTCCGTCTACAACTCAAAATACACATCATCAATTCTAGCTAGCATATGAGCCCCCAGTGACTATCTACATGGGTCGGGATAAGGTCGAAAGTTCGTACTCTTCCTCACTCCAGTGCTCGTCTTGGACTCACCAGTCGCCCTAGATGAAGATCTGATCAAGTATGCCTGGCCACAAGACGTCTGGTTTCATGTGGACAAGCTCTCTTCTGCACATGTGTACCTCCGCCTACCCGAATCGATTTCCTCTTGGGAAGCTATTCCTGAGGCATTGCTCGTGGACTGCGCACAGCTCGTCAAGGCCAACTCTATCGAAGGTGACTCCCAAGCCCTTTCCCCTTCCTCCTTCTAGCTCGAACCTGAAATTTCAGGCAACAAACGCAACGACCTCACTGTCATATATACCCCCGCAGACAACCTCAAGGTACGACCTCTTGCCGCGTTGTTTCGTATTTCCGACCCCTCCTGATGCACGTCAACTGAAGAAAACGGGAGACATGGCTGTAGGGCAGGTGTCATTTCATAATGACAAGCGAGTATGCCGCACTGCTTGTGCTAAATAGCTCATCTAACTCAGCTATGCTCATTTAGGTGAAACGCGGTGCGCACCTCTTCTCTCTGCAAGGGCTGAACGAGCCCCTCAGGCCGTATGCCATGTAGTCTATATTCCGAAGCGCGAAAATCCCATCGTTAATCGGCTCAACAAGACGAAAGTCGAGCGCGTCGTCGACCATGAAGCAGAACAGATTGAGCGAGTCAAACGTGAGAATGCCGTTAAGCGTGCCGCTGCAGCTGCCAAGGTGCCTCCTCCCACCTTTAACGAAAGGCCCATTACCTAACTCGAGTCTCTAATTTACAGAAAAAGGCAGACCTAGAGCTTGCCGAGGCGCGCAAGGCCGAGAAGGCCGCTCGTTCTTATGATTCCTTCCTGAACGCGGGGGTCGACGAAGAAGAGGAGGCATCTAAGCCAAAGTACGATTCAGTGAGAGAAATGGAAGAAGACTTCATGTAAGACTATCATTTACCTAGTCGCAACTGCCCCTTGCATGTGCTCTACCGTCAAACAGTCCCAACCCAGTATTGGCGCTGCTACACAGAACCCGCTCAGGTTTGCGATTCCTTGCGATTGTCTTGAGTTATATTTTTGGGTTTCAAAGTCATACAATTACCCCTACTGATGACCGCTCTGAGCCCACCATGACTGTCGAAGTCGGCAGGGTCACACCCGGAGGAGAGGTGTTTGGTGAGAGGTCTGGTCTTAGGGACAGGATCTTGGCGCCAGAGAGAACGGCAATGAGTGTTACTTATAGAGTAAGGGGGTTGCCAGGGATCGAACATCAGGGCAGTAAACAATACCGACTAGAACCACAATCTCACAATCTTAGAGTTCGTTGCCATTTCACCAATAACGATAAAATCGATAGACATCTCCGCATTTTTTAGATCAAGTCACCTCTGACACCGTGATGTATGATACTGTAATGAATAAAAACGCTTGCTCCGGATGGGCGTATGTGTCATGGAATTAGCTGGCAACTCAACATTAACAGTATGTACCCTTTCTCAGCTAACTGAAATCTGTACAAACAGATAAAGTGAGCATTGGACAAGCAAGTAGTTAATGTTCAGACCAAAAAAGATGTTCATAGAAAACAAAATTGACAACAGTGGGATTCGAACCCACGCCCTTTCGGACTGGATAGGAAGAACCTGATTCCAGCGCCTTAGACCGCTCGGCCATATTGCCATGTATCCTTTTCCAAATTATTTTATAACTGACAAAAGACAATCCGCGATTATGTCACCATCCATTGGTCGTTGCGTTCAACTAGTACACATCTCGTTCCCCTTCGCTTGACCATAGTCTTCACGAGTATACTCCAGTACACCTAGATCCGAGAAGTGAGGCCAATCTAACAGGCATGATTGATCTTCATACTTTCTATCCAGCTTACAAACGCGACTGGCAGGTAAAAACGTCTCAATTAGGAGCAACAACTATGCAGCCCAACCGGCTAGGACTTGGTCTGCGTCCCCCTCTGCAGTCGTACGGGCAAGGCCCCTCAATATCGGCTCTTGCACAGCAGCAGCAAATGCATGTTCAGGGCTTTGTGCCCCCTCAAGCTCAGAAGCAAATATCCCTCTTCGTCGGTTCAATATCAGGCGGAATCACCGATGGTTTCCTCAATGACCTGCTTTCCGTTAGTGTTCCCCCCACTACTGCCTTGATGTCTGGCTTAGAGGAATGTGACAGGCTTGCGGAAATGTCAAGTCTTTCAAGCGGTTGATCACACCTGCAAATAAACCTCAAGGTTTTGGATTTGCCGAATTCGAGGATCCGGACGGTGCGCTGCGAGCAATGGCACTTTTAAATAATGTTGAGCTACCTGCCTTGGAGGACGGCTGTGTAAACAAGAAATTATTGGTGGGTCTTCGTGGTTCTTTGCGCTGCAAGTCATATCTATATCACCCCCCAGATCAAAGCGGACGAAAAGACGAAGATGTTCCTTGACGCTTATCAAGCCCAGCGAATGCAAACAAACGTGCGTCGTCACTGTACTCCGGCCTGACAACTCCACGTTGCAGCCCATATGGCGTATATATGTCCAGGTCTGCAGGCAGGACGTATATGTCGCTATAGGGACTGCGGCGCATCCCTATCAGCATGTTGCAATGTATCGTTCTGACTTGATAAAATTGTATTAGGCGGACGAGGAGGCATCGCAGAAAGCCAAGGCCCAGGTACATGAGTTCATCAATGACATCAACCGCGTCTCTCAGGAGGCCGCCAGTAATGGCTTGCTGGATAAAGAGCGCTACGTAATTCCACCTCACCTACACGATCTCCAAGAAGCCGACCTCCCAGAAACCCAACGTGGGCTCGTTATCTCGGAGATTGCACAATTCCGTGAGCGAGCAGCCAAACGCGAGCGTGAGAAATTACGCGATGTTCGTGCTGCTGTACCGAACCTTACTACACAAGCGTCTCCGAGTGGTCCCAAGGTTCGCGAATGGGGAAAGGCACAGGGAACTGCTGAGACGCGCGGATCTGTGCCGCTTAGCCACGATCCTCAACAGGGCTTCTCAAAACCTGTTGGATTTGTTAAGGCGGGAAGCGGGGAGCGCGACGACGAGCGCCAGCTTCCCGGTAAGTCTGCAAAAACGGACGAAGAGCTTGAGCAGGAACGAAAGGACGCGAGGAGACGTGATGAAGAGAATTCGTTCCGAGACGTTCGTAGTGCAATGAGTTCCTGTCGAAATCTGTCTCATCGATCCTTTGTTTTATGCAGCGCGAACGCCGTTACGAGCCCCGCGAGCGTAACCGCATTCAAGCTCTTGAGCGTGCTATCACTCGCGACCGCGCCACACGTGAAGCCGAAGAACGTGATCGCACAGAAATGCGTGCGCGGCTCGACATCTGGGATGATGACGAATCAGACGAGCTTTTCTATACCGACCGCGTGCGCTGGCGTTCTCAGCGCGCCCGACGCCTAGTTGCCGAGGAAGCCGCTGACAACGAGATGCGAGCATTCGAAGCACGCGAGGCTGAGAACCTGCGCCGCGAGAGCGAGGCATTTCTTGCGCGGCAGATGGACGAGCTGCAGGCGCTGGCTGAGGAACAACGCAAAGCTGGCATGCTGCTCGACGACGGCGCTCCAGTCAGACTCAATGTTTCTCTTGCACAGGCCGCGCCTAGAGCGGATGCAGCCCCAACAAAAGAGAAGGCACCCGCGCCGGCGGTGTTCGGTGCAGAGGAGGAGGAGGAGGAAGCAACGCGCAAGCGCAAGGCACCACTCCAACTGCTTGACTTCAGTGCAGCGAACGACAGCGAGAAGGCCAAGGAGCGTTTGGAGCACATCAAGGAATCTGTGCCTAGTGAGCGGGAAATGTTGTTCAAGGCTAAGGTCAGGTGGGATGCGGTGACCGAGGTGCGCAAGATCAGTGCGATTCAACATTCCATTTCGTTGACTTCAGATGCGATAGCAATTGATTGACCGCAAGCTGGAGCCGCTAGTTAAAAAGCTGATGGTCAAGTACCTCGGCGAGCTCGACGACGACGACGTCGTAATGTACGTCATCGAACATCTCAAAGACCATAAGAGCCCGGCAAAACTCGTGGAGGGTCTGGAACCGGTATGTAGGCTACAGGCTTCCTAAACACGTGCTAAGCTAGCCGAACGCGGACCTACAGGTTCTTGATGAGGAGGCCGTCGAGTTTACAATTGCCGTTTGGCGGCAAGTCATCTTTGAGAGCATGGCGTATGGCGAGGGCTTACATGCAGAACGAATGATGGTCGATGGATAGCGAGCAGGGATTGTCGTCAGGGCAGGTGCGTTTCTGTAGAAACCTCCCTACTCGGATAGGCGGTGCACGGACGAGAGTGTGTGGTCTATTGAGGAGTATCGCATGGATACGGCTGACAATGCAGGATGCGGGCGACAGCGTAAGTGACTTCTTCGTTCCGCCGCCGCCGTGTAAAAATGATTCCGCTACCGCGTTTATTTCTTGATATCTGAATCGGTCTTCTTCCCTACCCTGCCGCGGCGCGAGTGCACTTGCACGTGAGGCTGGACACCGCTGAGTGACACCGTTTTTCTCTGTTTGGCCGAGAGCGCATTGATCGTCCGTGCTACCACTGCCATAGGGCATGGGGCATGGTCCATAGGCTTATAACCTCGCGTTATCACCACACTTGCGGACACAAGTCCTAAGATGTTCTGAGCTCGACGTTGGCCAATCCAGGTGAGTACCCCCCCGTTGTCCCTGCGGCTTGCATCGTTGTTGGGCACCTTGGCGAACAATAATAAACATCCCCGTATTCTCGATTCTTCTTGTGAGCGACACCCCGAACCCCAAGCAAGACCACACATCCTGGTCTTTTCTGCCTCCTGAGAGTCGGTGTAGGGCCCTGTGTAATCCCTCCGTGTGATAATTTCTCAAGGTCATCATTCATGATAAGGGACCCCAAGGGACCTATACACAAGCCCAGTGGCATCGACCAGCGCTTGACCACGAATGGGGAATTTCATTCATCAGAGTGTAGGCCTTAAGGTCTCCTTATTCAGATCACAAAGGTGATATACCAGTGATATCCAAAGCATCCGAAGTACGGGCACCGAGGCAGGATGCTTTCCCTTAAGTATCTGAAAACGCGCGACCTGCGGACGGTTTAACTGCCAACGCACAGTTCACGAATTGGGACCATTTCGGTTACCGACAAGCTCGGGAGCCGAGATGAGTGTCTGAGAAAAAGCAGTCCCAGTGTTGGGGACACATCACCAGCGAGAAGGTAGCGAAGTTTATATACGCGATGCTCCCTCTGCTCTTTCACGCCCCAGACAAATTCTGCCATCTACAGCGCCAGGGCCATCGTGTTATGTACGAAGCCTCATGTCCAAGTGGTGATTCTTGGCCTGCTCTGACAGTCTTTTAGTCTTCCATGGCACACACTATCCTGGCCACCATGGTGAACAACATGTATTGGTTCCGCGATGTCCTTGATGCCTCGACATATGCGTTTTCAGTGCCAGCGGAGAGTACCCTTTCCGCGGTGGATATTGTGACTCTCAAATTCATCTTTTCACGCTCATTGAGAGCAACCACCGTCAGGGCAATTTGGGAGGCCAGGAATTTGATGGTTGGTATCTTAATCGGGCTAATTATCATCTTTGTTGTTGGCTATGCCAAAAGTCCTTGGAGAAAGCTGCCTCCCGGTCCTCGGGGTTTACCGATCCTTGGGAATGCCCTTCAGCTACTGGATAAAGATTGGCTGCTCTCAAGAGCTTGCAAGGAACGTTTCAGTGAGTGTCTGATCATCCACCCAGGGGGACGCTAAGACAGGGCCACGAAATTTGCAGAAGATATCATCTATCTCAACGCAGCTGGACAGCCCGTAGTCGTGTTTAATAGTCTCAAGCCCGCTTTCGAACTCCTCGAGCGTCGTACGAGCAACTATTCAGATCGTCCCCGACAAATTATGGCTCAGAACATCCTTAATGGCGGATTGCTGTTGGCATTGATGAACCATGATGATCGGTGAGTGCTAGTGTGGTTTCGATAATGAAATTATACGATGCCCGTGCTCACGTCTCTGTATAGATGGCGTCGCCTGCGTCGTGCCGCGCACGAAGCTCTCACCAAGAGGGTTGTTCAAGACTATCATCCTATTCAGACGAAGGAGGCCACAATCTTGGTTTCGTCGCTCCTAACGTCCTCTGCCGGTCTAGAGAAGCAATTCAAACGATTGGCAGCCTCCACAATCCTGTCCATTTGTTACGACTACCCGACGCTCGTGTCAGAACATGATCCCACGCTCGAAAAAATAGAGGAATATAACGCCTATGTCGGCGCAGCCGCACTCCCAGGGGCGTATTTCGTGGATATGTTCCCTTGGATGATACACATTCCCGAGAGGTCTTGGCTTCTCTTCGTTATTTCATCGTATATGCTTATGCACGATCAACAAGATTCGCGGGATGGAAGAGAGAAGGCTTCAAGCAATATAATGAGTATTATGCGATGTTCAGGGGCCTTCTCAATCGTGTCCGAGCTGATCTTGTACGTGCTTATCTCAATGCGGCATTTAAAGCCCGATTAACTGATGGTGTAGGCCAATGGGGGGAACCGACCAAGTTTTAGCGCATCTTTGATACAGCACCCGGAGCGTGGTCGTCTCAGCGAGCCTGAAATGGGATTCCTCACTGGACACTTATAGTGAGTGTATATACTTCGTCTCAACTAACTTGTGAAGATACGATGCATCGCAGTTCCGCCGGTGCCGAGACGACTTCTACCACCCTTGAGTGGTGGGCGCTTGCTATGATTGCCTTCCCAGAGGTCCAGTGCCGAGCACAAGCCGAACTAGATACTGTGGTCGGCCGCGACCGTCTCCCAACCTTTGCCGACGCTCCCCATCTTCCATACGTACGCGCCGTTATTAAAGAAGTTCTTCGCTGGCGTCCTGCTTTACCACTTGGCGTCCCTCACGCCGCAACCGAAGAAGACTGGTACGAAGGCATGTACATTCCAAAGGGCACTATATGCATAGCCAACGCGTGGCACTGTAATCACGACCCCACCGTATTCGGCGAAGACGCATATGAATTCCGCCCGGAACGACACCTGGACGAGCACGGCGAGTTGTCGTCCGGCCCCGCAGAAACAAACCAGGCAGGACATGTCACGTTCGGATTCGGGCGACGGATCTGTGTAGGCAAGGACCTGGCCCAAGATTCGCTCTTCATCAGCATTGCACGGATATTGTGGCGGCCAAACTCGAAAGCGCGAGGGACGAAAATGGGAAGGAAGCGCCACTGGACACGGACTCGATCGTGGATTTGGGCATAGTCACGTGAGTATTCGTCCGTCTTACTAGCGGCGGGGATTTCACCCTGGCTGATGCTCCTGGTCCTGGCGTGCAGGCCTCCTTCTCCGTACGAATGCATAGTCACGCCCCGTTTCCCAGAGGTGGTGTCTATTGTTGCCGAGGAATGCGAGCGCTTGGAGCATTAGAAATGAGTTATGGCTACTCGATGTAAAGGCCCATCGGCATTTGTAAGAGATACACGACAGGTATGCCGAAGAATAATCGAGGTAGATAGCGCGCCCCTGCTCGGATATAATATTGAATGGAAAGAATTTTATCATATTTTAGCGGAAGAGAAGTATCAGAAACGAACGTGTCCATATGCATACACATCAGGCCTCTTCAAGCTTGGCCCGGGTGATAAGAAGCCTGACTAGCGGAGAAAATGCAGACAATATTGTACGAGCAAGCGGACTGTACTGTATATGTAGCCAATCATATAGCGTGCCAGTGTTCTACGAAGCCCAGGGCATTAAAAAACTCAGAAAAACTGGATGTGCTTAGAGCCCTTCTGACCAGTTAATATGGTTAAGTATGGCTTGAGAAATAATTTAAGGCATTTGAGTTGGTCAAGTTGAATTTATGTTTTATTCAATTGGGTTTTCCTGATGGTACCCATCTTCCACGAGTAACACTCCCGTGGACTGCTGACCCAATGACCCAGCGTGAGCCACTCTTTTATTGTAATGCAGTGCTAACTTTAACTGGTACTGTGACCTTGATTTGATCGATCACCTGTTCTTGCCTTCCACTCATGCCTCATACCCATCCACGAATGGTTCAGGGGCGTTGGGCGTAAATCAAAATGCGGTGCCGCCCACACCACTGGCCGTCTCTGAATTGCCAGGCTGCTGTCCAACTGTCCAACTGCTGTATGTTTTGACAGCTTGGCGGTCATCTGATGATTTGAATATGGTCCTCATCCTAGGCATATATATATGCAGGTGTTGTAAGTGCCTCCCTGAACCACAGACGCACTCCCCATTGCCCTGAGCATCTGCGAGCTATAGGATGGTCCACTTCCACGATCCTCTTGTACTTGCGCTTGATTCCAGTGTGTATGCATTGTTCGGTGTGGTTTTGTATCTAAAGAAGCCTACTGGGCCGATATCTTGACAGGGGCACTCACAAAGCTCTTCTATGCCCTGGCTGGTCTCTACATGTGAGCCTGCAAACAGTCCCCACCTGCTGTTGCGCTCCGGAGACTCTATGTCACATGGCTCACCTTCCATATCCAGCTGGGAGTTTTACATTACGCTTTATTACGAGTGGAGTGTCGTCCAAGGACATCGCCCCTATCTGTGGGCAATATGGGTATGTAATTATGCCAGCTTTGGGGCTTCCCAGAACCTCGGCTGAGATTTTACCCTTGTATTAAATTTATTCCATTACACGTCTTGGAACACTCGTTGCCGTAGTCCTTGAGTTGGTTGCCGATAACGTTACGACCCCACAGAATTGTCAGGTGTGCGCTGTGACTTCTGTCTACCTTCATCAATCCTAACCCTCTACGACCCCAAGATCTTGTTCACGTTCCTCTATGTAAGTATACAATCTAATGCGCTACAACCCCCAATGCGAGAACGCCCGACACTTCCTTATCTGACTTTTTCTAGGTCTTTGCATACATTGCCGTTGCCTCCTCTTCGTTACTGATTGCGCTCCGCGCGTAAGTCTTCTACACTTTTGTGGCACCAGCACCTTCCAGAGGGCTCATGAGGCTCCTTAGCATCGCAATTTGGAACAAGAGTAAGGTTGTTGTGGGGCTCGCAAGCAGCGTATGGTTGACCAACCTTTCATTCCTCGTACTAGGCGAGCCACTTTCCATCTCTCTAGACGAACTAAGTTGACCTGTTTTGGTATCAGGCATCACAAAGGTGAAGAATCAATCAAATATTTTCAATCTTCTGGGGCTTATCCCATCCACAGATCCACTCTACATGGGTACCTGCGCTATCCTCTTGCAGTTCACTCGATGTCGAGAGTAATAAAGCAACAATGATCGTTTTGTTTGTGTCAGACATCGTCCTACTTCTCACCATGCTTTTCGGCCTGCTCCGTCTACGGCGCTACGGTGGAGGGACGTTTGAACTGGCACGCCTACTTTGGACACAGGTGGGGCACTGGCTGTTCTCACTGGCTGTAGTGCTCTCTTTCGCTCATGAGCTGTCCGTTCGCAAGGGTGTCATTTGGCTGATGCTTGCAACCATCGCTGAGGTCACGCCTGTGGTACGTCCAGCAAGTTATTTTGATACGTCCCACCCATCACCATTTTACGTCGTAGGTATTCATGTGTTTAAATCTGAATGGTATCTTTCCTCCTTCGATCTAATAGTAAATAATTCTGATTCTACTGTAAATATTAGATGCATTCGATATGGTACGCCCTTGTCCGCTAAGAGTGGCCGAAGATACCCTTTGTTGATGCCCCTCTGCAACACAGATGTTCTTGATGCCTGCGTTGATGACGATGTCAATCGCCGCAACACGGATGTATCGCTCCCTCGCAGACTTTGGCGCTGCCGCCGACATGTACAGTATTCTTCCCCTCCATTATACTGCATGCTCACTGTCCTTGGTATCATCGTAGCACAAGGGGCTCAGAAGGCCCCCAAAGAATTGGACATACAGCCCCGAATGCCAGATTGACTTCCAACATGCCCATTTCGTATAGACAGATGGAGGTGGCCGTGCACACAGCCTACGAGCAGTATCCGGGGTTTCAGACGGACCAGCATGTCTCCTACATCGGCATGGATGGACAGCTGGGCGAAAAACCGCGAGGACTGAGCTTCGACGATGATCTGGAAAGCAGGCGTGGATAAATGAATCGTTGAATGGAAAGGCCTGTTCGAAAATTCCTAGTACAATCCGTATGGTGTGTAGCATGTATTCCGAAATATCTTAGTTTCCCACCGTGTTCACCAATTAGCGGACATGGACTCGGATGCACGTCGTGAGCTTTCACCACCACTACAAATCCCTTTATGCCGACGATGTTTTTTTGTAACTTTCAATGACTCTACTGGAGGCAAAGATGGGAGAAAGTTAGGTACGTCCCTAGTGAGGCAGTGATGGAACCAGAATTGTCCCCGTGTTCTCGAGGTGACGTGATGCTGCGTCTTGTTTTGATTCTACGGATGGTGCCCACGATGCGCCAGTTGAGGTTATTCAATCCGTCTCATGTGGATACACTCGCATGGAAGATCACACGCGAGTGACTTTGATATTTGGCTTAATATTTGGCACTAGGACGATTGGGGACATTGACAAACAAGCCAAAACGTGGCCAAGTCAGCCAATTTTTGCAAGCCTACCAAGCCACGGTCAACCTGCTGCTAGTTGCCTACTTTCCTCATCCCTAGTCATCACATAGTGTGTCACGTTATTTTATCCTGAATCTCGCTTGTAACTTCCATAGTATGAGTGTTTGGATTGTTATACCATGTTAGAACCTAATCGTTAGATCTGGCTCCAAGCTCTAGAAGTTCTGCAGTCGGCTCGCCTTTGTGCCTCTCATGGCTCATGGTTTCCCGGGCTCGGGTTGTAAATCGGATCCTCGTCGCAACCCACGTGCTCAGTGGTCTCAGTTACCGTGTCTGAGTTATAGAACCCCTCCCCCCCCTGCCACGGCTTCAGAGCTAATCAATAACAGTATCTTGGTCACGGAATGACTTTTCACTTCTGCTTGTTACTTCCAAACGAGCGCTTCCCTGTTGTCACCATAGCGGTCATACCTTGGGTCATCAGCTCATGCACTCACTTAGGGCAGTCGCCTGTAATCTCTTGCAGACTTCTCTCGCCCCTTCACTATGTCCGTTCATGCATGGATTGGCCAAGCAGCCGATGTTTGACACTCCTGCGCTGAGGACTTTGCTACCATCGTTAGTACGATGTGCGTCTAAAGTGACTGGTGTCGGTGCCCCCCGGGTTTTACCCTTGGCATGTTCGGTAAAGGTCTACCGCAACGACTCTGGGCTGTGCAGCTGCTCGTATGGTCTCTCTCCACTATCAGTGACAGCTACCTTCTAGTTTCTGCCTATGTCCCGCACCACTGCCGCTTTCCGAGATACGCGCCTTGCATGCCCGCCGCGCTCACACTCCAACACAATGGACATAAAACAAATGTTGATATGGGTACTAACAGGCTAGACATCTGGCCTTTTGAGTCTCATCGAGACGTCGAACCCACTCCCTCCCTCCTCGCCATCACGCTCAGCCCAGATGCAGTGGTTTCCCGACTCCCTCAGTTCTCGTCCGAACCTAACCCGCGCGCGTCTTACTTAAGGCGAGATTATCGTTCTCCACTGGTTCTACGGGCATTGGCATCGATGCCTATACATATTTAAAGCAGTGTGCTCCCTTCGTTACGGTCGTCATACTGGACGATCCTGGAACGTACACTCGCTCCCAAACTCGCCGACTTATGCCATAACGTTTATATCAAAGACTTACATCGGGTTAGCGCAGGTGACATGGGCGCCTTTGAAGAAACTGGTGGCGAAAATTATGCCTTTGTACGAGTGGGTACGGATGTCGAGTAATAGATAGGCTCCACGCCTGCCAAGGGGATGAGACAACCCAGAGTTGAGTCATTCCTTCAAATTTGAAATCGTAAGACATTGCCGAACTACCATACTCATGTGTTTTTCCTAGCCGTATTTACATATCACGGGGGTCTGAAGAAAGTGGTCACCTAGAAGCTCTCGCGGGTTGTCCGCTTGCGATGAATTTTTAGATAGAAGTACTTGACCCTGGCTACACAACTAGCATTTGTAGGGCGGCAGTTGCGAGCAGTGCAAGTCCGAACAAAAGGGGGCGGTGTCATAGCTAGTCGTAGGGCAACGTTTAACTCGGGCTACTGCTGTTGCTAGTGGCGAAGAGCAGGTTGGGGCACACCGGCGCAACAAGCTGGCCGCCAAACGCGCTCGCTACCCAGAGCACGATGCCGTTCGTCCATCCAAAGCCGGCTTGGACCGTATACTCTCCACCGCTCCCACTGCTATCAATGTCGCGAATCGAGAATTTCTCGAACATCTGTAAAAAAACAAAAACAGACGAGACGATGAGCATAACCGGAAACAGAGAGTTGCAGCTATTGGAGCACGGAGCGGGGTAGGAAAGTTCACGCACGTTCCCGGTGTTGTTGATGCTTTGAGTGACGTTCAACTGCTGATCTGACAATCTCGGAAGCAGGCCAGAGATCGACCCGCCAGTAGCGTGCCTGGCATGGTGCATGGAGACGTCAGAAGGGCCGATTGCTCACACATATGATACACACTCACCAGCTACACAATGCACTCGTGAAGTATCGATTCGCAAGCCCTCGCGCAAGTGTATCACGCCAGCCCTCGCCAGTGGTAGCATTGCCGCCGTTGACAAACGTACCATTCAACGCGTTGATGTCTGCGCCGCTTCCTGTGCTTGAAGCATTTTGCCCTTCTCTGATAACCTGCCCAGGTAAATCACTCTCCTCCAGCCCAAGCTGTCCGCTCGGCACAAGCACAAAGGCAGATTCCCCGGTCGGTGGCTGCGGGATCGTGCCACTGGATACATTGGCAGGGAGAGCGCGAAGAGCCTCAAGCGCGATATATTGATGTGGTGGCCAGGCATTCGGAGCATCCCACTGCAGACCAGACTCGACAAAGGTTGTAGGGTATGTGCCGTTATAGCGTCGGAGCACCATGTTAATACTCGAGAAGAAGCTAAATGCATTGGTCGAGTTGGAAATAAGCTCGTCGGGTACAATACCTACCCAGAGAGGGTAGAATGTCGCGGCAGAGAAGAAGTTATTGCGTGAGTTTGAGGTCAAATTGAAATCGTAGAATGCGAGTTTCGAAGAATCCCAGAACAAGTCGAGGATGCCAGCGCGAATATTCGCCGCAGCCTTACTGTATATCGAGGCCGCAGTACTATTTGCATAGCTCCCCGACGTGTAGAAATTTGCAAGGATAAGGTTGGACTTGTCTAGGATGAAAGTGAGATTATTTCTTCATTAGAACATGCCACTTACAGAGGATGGCATTCAAATCAATGGGAACGTGGTTCTTAACGTTCAGAGAACGGAGTGCAGGGGCTGTGTTATTAGTTCCGCCCGCCACGGGTAGTGAAATGAAACGAGTGCTGTAGTCCCAGCCTAGGAAAGGGGCCAGTGAGCCAACCTAGCAAAAGAAGACTGAGATGTAGATTCTACCAGTTTCAGCCCCAGTGGCGAGTTCAGAGTAGAGCTCTGAGCGCTGCGACTCGCTCAGAGGAACGCTGAGCGTTGGATCATTAGCCGTTTCGTAATCTAGAGGAGATTTATGAATACGGAGCTAAAGGGCGATCACACAATATACCAGTCAAATAGGATTCGGGCCGAGGAGCGCTGTTTGTAACGGCGTAGCGTGTGAGGGTGTAAGTCTGATTTGTATAGGGGCTCGTGACATCAACGGAGCGATTATTCGACCACCATGCTAGCTCTCTCTGAGGGATGGTATCAGCAACAGGAAGTGACGATGAAGTATGGCTACGTGCCTCAGCTAGAGGCAGCGCTCGATTTAGGATGGCAGTATCGTTTGATGCCGCGATATAATTTGCAAGCATCTGAACAATTTTAGGTAATTCGAGGTACCATGACGGATAAACGCACCCAGATGAAGAGAGGAGGCTGAGAGCGGTTCAAGTCTGGATAGGCCCGGATCTCAGTATTTTATTAGAAAGCAAATGATGGAAGGGCAGTACAGTATATGCGGCAACCATTTGGAATGAACCCAAAGGATTCAATCTCATCCATGAAATTCTGTAGCGTATCGTTGACAATATCGAATAACTGAGATTGGATGAGGCCCTCAGTTATCCAGAAGCTGTCCCAGTAGTCTGCATATTGAGGTCAGTGACTAGACAACAGACATGGTCCAAGAATCTCATACATTGTTCACGAAATCTCCCGCCTGGAATGACAAAAGTATGGTTAAGCGGAATGAAAGTGCTCTCACACTTCACGCCGTCACAGAGGGTCGACGAATTCGTTCCACGAATCAATTGCGTCCAGTAGCCATGCACGATTTGGGCAAAGGCTCTCAGCAATGAGTCCGTGACATTGTTCAAAAAAGGCGGATTGACATTGAAGTTAGGAAGAGCAACTGCCTCAAGCTCAAGGCCTTCGCCACCGAAGTTATTGTCAACGAAGCTAAGCACAGCGCCCTCGGTAGCGTTTGTTGAGTTGATGGCCACAAATGCGGCCAGGACAGATTGTTCATCCGAATCCGTAGGCTTGTCGACAAAAGTTTTTGGATCCGTCCAGAGGTCAGCGATGTTGACGGTTTGCAGGAGCTTATGGATTCATGCGCATCAAATACCGAAACCTTACAAGGCGGAAACCATGAGACGTACCGCCCCAGGACAGAATATTTCGCTTGGACACCAAGCTTGCTGTGGAGGCAGCAGTACTTGGGAGGGCAACGTGGCGGTAAGAGGGGCCGTCGGACTAGCGACAGACGTAACCTGCGTAATCGTTGGGACAGCAGTATTTACGCCAGAAGGGGCCGTGGTTGTTGATGACTGCGGAGCGCCGCGCGCTACGTGGATCCACGTAGCGTAGACCATGACGGCCCACATTACGAACGTCATGTGAGACAGCATTCTGGTAAATGTGTAGGTAAGTACGATGGCAGGTTGCCAGTGTACAGACTGAATAGGGGTCCTGTGGCAGCAGCGGCTATTTGAGGTCCTTGTAATATCGGGACAGTGGTGTGGGGGGCGGTGGCCCAGGCCTCACGATCATTTCCCGGGACCATTTGCGAAGAATTTGCGGGGACGTCGCGGACAGATGTCCGGCAAAGATCGATCATGAGTATGGAGTTATGTCATGTGAAACCTTAACCATAAGTGTCAGTGTTCATTTGTTCACGTCCAACGCCCTCCCCTTAACTCCCACCATTCCCCTTCCAATTCTTTCATGGTAGTCGGCCTGCCTGGGGCAAGGACAACATAGCAGACTTTGCTCTTGATACTATATTTTTCGAAGACGACCCGATCTTTCGGACTTCCTAAAGATATTTCGGGGCGGCGCCACTCTGATCTCAACAACTTCTATCCACGGATTACCTACTCATTTCCTGCTTTCTACAGACTGATGTGCGAGACAGCCTGATCGCGTCTTGGCAGATGTAACAGAGCATGGTGCTTCTCCGGGGGGCCGATGTGTCCTTGGCCTGTTGCTCAACCACACCTGAGATAGTTTCAGAAATTTCTCCGCCACTGCATTTCGCTTGGTCAGCCTCGGCCTATTCAACTCTGAAGCCTAATACATGTAGCCCATGGGGCCACGAAGAAGTTGATCTAGTAACTGTGGCCACTCAAGACGTCAAGACGGGCTTCAAGTTGCCAGTTGAGACGTCCGATCGTTACTATAATAGTTTTTTTAATTTACGTAAGTGATGTAACACCGTTTTTCCCATGCGCAAATGACTTTAACAATAAGTTTGTTCTCTATGATCCACTGCATTCATGCAAATAAGTAGATTGAGTGACCAAGGGTTACTCCTACTTGTTCTTGAAGCAACAATAGTATTATTTCCTTGATCGAAGCATGGTGCTAAACCCTAAAAATTGTGGCGGGCGAATCAGATGGTCACCAAATCACATCATGATGATGGGAGTGGTGGATTTTGGCATGCGGTGCTCTGCCCCTCGATGTCCGCATCGCTTGCACCTGTTTCACCTTGATATTTGTTCTGTGATACCCATGATCAGTGCTACTGAAGTCTCCTAGACAGGGCCCAAATCACCTCCGTTTAGATCCACGGGCTATCCTAATAATTAGACAAGTAGCCACCTTCGCCGTATCTATTTGATGAGTAGTTCCCACATGGTAGGAGTGTATCTCGGCGATGTGATCCTCGAGCTCACTTGAAAGTGCGCTGTAGATCCTGTCTTTGATGGGAGTGATGCGGGGTTACGGTCATTTACCGTACACGAATTGCGATGGTCTCTGCCAGGGTTGGATGGCTTCTGGTCATAAGATAAGCACCTACTCATGCACCTAGATTTCAGCCTTCGGAGATCTGTTCTTCCTTTCATGTTGCATTGGGCTATAGTTTCTCACCAAATGAAGACCTCGAAGATGCGTACGATAGCATTCGGCGCTTTGAGACGTGTCTTTAAAACTGGGGCACGACCAGCGTGAGGGTTTGAGCCCAAATGCGTTAATCCGAAGACAAGCTGGACGCTTTGGACGGAAGCTAGTGATAGCCAGATTTTGCCGCAGGAGCTGTCGTTGTCACAAGAAGCTAGTTCGGAGAGGGATCAATGTTGGCGCAGATACTTGTTGCCACCAGCGTAAGCCTCCCCCCCTGTTGGAACGACCGTCTGTCTCAATATGGGTCGGGTTATGTGTGAAAGCGGGAGAGATATTCCGGTGTTTGAAGGCGGAAAGTAAAATAGAGCTTAGATTAGGCGCGCGTCTCTCGGTGAATGCAGCATGCTCGAGTCAGCGTCGTTATTGTCGTTCTCGACTACAAAAACTTGACGAGAAGATGTCATCTAGAATTCGGATCGTTGGTGACAGCCTAACATGGGAGAGTGGATGGACCCGTGTAAGGCCTCAATACTTCAAGAGGTTGACTATTCTAGTTCCCGCTAAAGGAGGGTGCCAACGCCAGTCAAGATGAGGAATGGTCGCGTCCCTCCGAGTCCTTCGGTACAAGGAGTAATTTGAACTGGAAAGAGAGGGCATGGCCGTACCATTCCAAGTCAGTTTTCGAAGCACTGGTCATGATTAGGTAATTTTTTAAGGTATCGCATCAGCGATTGAAGACAGGCATCAAAATTTACTCAGAACAGAATCAGACTTTCGATGCTGCAGAAGGGGTGTTATAGCCCCTGGAAAAGTTGGAGCCGGAGCAGCAAGCCAGGAGCGATAACGCTGCTCACAGAGGGGCACCAGAACCCCAAGAGTGTGCCGTGCGATGTCTAAGTATGATCTGTCGTTGCTCAGGTAGTCCATCAAGAAATATTGAAAGGTGTGATGGTCGAAGACGAGGGACCGGTTTCTGCACATCCCTCTTACCGCTTACCCCATTAGGTCCAGTATAGTGGTTAATTAAACTCAGCGTTAACCATTTCTTTTTTCCCTCAAGTAACCTCACTGAAAATTTGACATGGTGGTGGTGGATATTTATGTCTACTATCCTTCCATTCACATGCACTTCTGAGCAATGAGTAAAGAATTGGAAGTAAGCCAATTTCCAAGCGCCTTATGCACTATGAAAGTTCGACTATTCGGTGCAGCATTACTCCCACTTGTATTCCATAAACACAGGCACCATACCTCAATCAGTTATTCTTAATCACACTCCATCACCTCCTTCGTGTGTCCATTGCGAGCATGAACTTGAAACATGCCCGTGTTTGTTTGGTCGTAGGTGAACAAAACTGAAACTTGAAATGGTATTCCCACGCTCTTGCCTCTTACCTCAGCGACAACCGCCCACTGGACACAGTTACCAGCCTCCTTGCCAGCCTCCTTCACATTGGCTTCCTTAGTTTGCAACGACACTCCATGAGCAAGAAGTACATTTACCTGGACAGTAACTCTATTCGGACTGGATCTAAACTCCTCTTCGGAATTATGGATTCTGGGTCGGGTCACTGGCTAGGCCGGATACCACCTGTGATTTCGACAATTACACAGACCTCCTTTCTATTTAAAACTGTCCGTTATGCACGCGTTCGGCGCTGAGAATGAAAGTCTTGGTTGCCTGATGAATAAACATCGCTCGAGGAAGCTCTCTAGCCTGGTGAACTACTGTGGTAACGGACAGTTGACAGGTGCCTACATCGCGTGAGGGTCCGGAATGCTGGTCCGAGCCGGTACAGTACGCAATTCTTCTATCTAGGAATCATTCCCTCCCTGGCAGAAATTACTGGTTCTGGTACATAAAATGTACCGAAGTATCCCAAGACATAGCTGCCCGGTATCCTTAGGGCTCTATGCACAATCGGTTTCTCCATGCTTGTGTCAGTCCTCGAGCGCATATATAAC
>WTXH01000243.1:0-50870 GCA_022376555.1 Russula compacta
GGCCTCACCGCCCATGGCCACTTGGGGTTGTGCATTCCCATGGTTGCTCGATACCCGTACACGTACAGCATAGAGTTGTGTTTCAGTCCGAGGCTCTTGAGGTTGGTTCTGCACGCAGCACCATGCAGTTGTCAGACCCATCGGATAACTACCAGATCAGCTGAGCGGTCGCGTGGCGAGCTCCGGCCGACCATCGATCATCTTGTACGTTACGTTACTCCGCTCATACCGCCGTGTATTATATTTTCCACCACCACCACCACCACCACCACCACCAGGTGTGCAGGTGGCGGGCGTGCATGTGGCCAACAAAAAAGGAACGCGCCTTCATATATTGATGTAACGAAAGGGTAATTTTCATCAGACGCATGAGAGGTACTGTACGTTACATGGTGGAGAGCCAAATCAAGTGAACAGTCATACCGTAATGTAATGAGTGATCAGATCAGCTTTGGCTGCCAGCTGCCACGAGCGCCCCCAAGGGTCCAGTCATCCATCAACGCATCAACCGGACGAACGGCAAGGGCGGTCCCAGATCCCCCTGAGTAGATCCTGCGTTGCGTTTGCGTTTTTTTATGCGCGCGCTTGCGCAGGCTCATCCATGCATGCATTCATTCATTCATGAATTTTTTCATCCGCGCGCCAATCCATCCATCCCCCGTCCCCATCCAAACCCAAGTTTTACCCATACCGCGGGAACCTCCCCTCAAAAAAATTTCTTTTTTAAGATTATACTGTAAAAGCGCGCGCGTTTGCTTTTCAGACGTTCGAATTTTTCAGTGTCTTTTTTAAAAAAAAAAAAAACATTTTTGTAGTAAATAGAGAGGGCCACAAAAGGGGCACGGCAACGCGCGCGGAATGCTGGCTCGTGAAAGCCGGTCAGGTTCGGTCGTTGGGCTGGGGCTGCGGTGGTGGGTTGGACTGCTGTGCTACTGATTGTTGAGATCGAGCTTTGCGCGGCTCGTCTTGGTTTCACATTATTTTAGCACGCTTTTTCATTTTTCTCACTTTGACGGTAATTGCAATAATTAGGATAGTATATTCATCTAGAGTCTGGGTAGGCGCGCGCGCGTTTGCCCCAACTCCCAAGCGGCAATACCAATACCAATATCATTTGTTTCTCCTGCGCGCGTGTGACCCGTTCTTTTTTTCCAACAGACTGCGCATGTGTGATTGATGTGATTGACGTGTGTGGACAAGACTAGAAACTTCGATGGCAGCCCCATTCGACATTAGATATGTTAGCGTACAGTTAGCAGTTTAGTTAGCCGTGCGTGCGGTGCGGGCGCGAGCATGCAGGGCTGAGGACTTTGTTCTAACTTGCAGTAAATCTCTCATGAGGCCCCCCCCCCCCCCCCATGCATGCCATGGGAACCAGCCCCGATCCGTGGGACAATTCTCGCTTACTGTACTTCTCCTTCTTCTTCATCTCCGACTTGGCACCGAACGGCCCCTAGGTCCATCATAGGTAAATAAATGTTACTGGAACTGGAAACGATCCTATCCGTTCGCGGCGTGTCTGGTTCCAGAAAGGCGGGCTATTCATTACGTCGATTTCTGATTGGTAGGGGTATTGGTATGGGTACAGCATAAGGAAAGGAAAGAGAGAGACAATGTTCGTTTGTTCGTTCGGCAATTCCGTGCCTTGCAGCTCTTTGTCTCTCGCAAAGTCTGTCGCAGGCTGTCGCCGCTTGGGTGACTCGGAAAGCCGTCTGGGTTTCACGGTCGACCTTTCAACAATGCCATCGCTAGGGCCGCCGTCCCTGGGGCTAAAGAACTGAGTTGGGGCCGTCACTGTTACAATAGATATGTACGTACTTGCTCCCCCCACTGCTGCCTCTGAACGCAGACAAGAGAGTTGCGATACGGCATCGCTGCGATGATTCTGGGTCTAGACATGATTCGGTCCGGAGTTGACGTGGTGGTAGAGTAGATCGAGAAAGAAGCGAGGACTTCGGGTTGCTCTGGGAGCGGGTGGCGTTGGCAGAGGCAGCGGACTCAGCGGGTAGGGTGCATGACAGCGCGACGCTGTCCTGGACTGGACAAGGTGTGCCCCTCTTGCAGCACGCCCCTCGTCAAGAGAGAGAGACGCGTGAGGATCATGCACCCAATACATCCCATCCCCCCTTGCTTCTTCTCTTCCTCCATGACCCGGCAAAGCCGGGTTGGTAACCGCGCATGCCGCTTCTCGATATTCCTTCCCGGACCAGTTCCCAATTGGAGCACAACAGGACTAGGCCCCAGTTCGGGAGGCGCGCGCCTTTAAGCACCGTTCAAAGTCCTCCTCAAGCCGGTTGATGCCGCAGAAAAAGGAGAAATCGGGGCCCGATAGGTGGCACAGTAGTGACGAACAGCGCGCGATTGTCGGAGAGGAGAGGAACAGTCACCCCCCAGCGGCAGGTGCGGGACCGTTCGGCCGGTCGCCAGGCGATCGGAAACGAGGATCGTTGCGGGAAGAGGAAGGGCAGGTGTTTGCTGGATACAAAGATTTATCCAGCTCTCCGGGGCAAGAACGTAGAGAGGTCTGTTCCACGGCGAACGACGGCGAGTAGTTCGTGAATCGGCTTAGTCGCGAGGGTATGCAAGGGTTGTTGCCTAGGGAAGCGGGCCAATTTCTACCAGTCTCGGTGATCCGAGTGTGATCCGTCCGTGGGTTTAAGCCAGTAGTACGAGAGCGCTTGACGTTCAAGAGTAGCAGTATCTCCATTCTGGCTATATCCCAGTGGGGCAGCGCGAGGAGCGCGCGAGACCGCTGAGGCTGCTCAGTAAGGGACAAGACCGTGCATACGTCAATTGACAGTGTTCCTGACGGGGATACGATGTAGCTGAGATGGACGAGTTCGCAGTTGTTTGGAGTCTCCTTGACGAGGATGCGAGAAATGAAATGTGAAGGAAATGAACCTTGTGAACTTTGAAGGGGTTGCGAAGCTTTTGACCATAACGAAGAAACGTTGGTCTCGGTCTTTAGGGCAAAGGAAAAACATCCCGGTAGAAAAAACAAGCATTCCTCCAGTGGCAATTCAGCAGTAACAGTACCTATCAGCCGGGTGCGTGCACACGTCACAATAGGTTCGAAGGAGCTAAAGCTGAACTGGTACCCAGTAGCAAAACGAGCTTTACGGGAGTGATGAGCAAAGCAAAAGTCAAGCCGGATTCTGCCCATGGTTGGAAGACGGGTTCGCGACGAGGCGAGTTTGTTGGGCAGTTTCGAGAACGAGGACGGAGCGGACCAAGAGGGACTGGCGTGTCCGAGTTCAGTTCACGTTGTCAACGCGTTGATGGCGCGGCGGGTCCTAACGGCCACAGCAGTCATCCTTCCCGCCTCGACATCCGGAATTTAGCTTCCTCTTCCACAGCTCGCGTTATAATCGGTGCATCGATACACCTTCACAGGCGCTGATCCGGGCCAGCAATGGCCTGCATTCCCGACGAACTCACCGCGACCGTCATCTCTGCGGTGGAGTCTCTCTCGAGGTCACAAAAAGCAAAGTTCCTCCTCAACCACTCCCTCACTTTGCTCGAAGCCGGACAGTGAGCTAAAAATAAGAATAAGATGCCTACGCCAATCCAGTCGCCCTTACAATTTGTCGTGTTTTTCCTCTCCCCTGCAGATATGGAAGCGTGGTCGAGGATTACCTGGATGTCTATCTGCGAACTCCGGATCTGCCAAAGGAGGATATCGCAAGGGCCTTGGTTGCGAGGGGCAGGGCACGGAAGGGTGCAGGGGAGAAACTGTTATTGATGGCCTCTCGTGGTCAGTGTCACTCCTTGTGCATGCTCCTCAGGGATATATTCCGCTTACCGCGTTCCAACTTGTCATTCCGTTGCCGCTTCGCACGCAACACCTCGTAGATTTTCAGGCAGCCTCGACGTTCGACCCTTCTAACCGAGAGCTCCAGTTCTGCTGGAGTCATGAGCCGGTCGTTCGTCCTTTTCACCCCTTCAATCTCCAACGCGACCTTTATCTGTCCATCCCCTTCCTTGTAGATCCACTTGTCACACATCCCCCCTCCCAACGCGTTCCACCGGAAATTTGGGATCAGATCGCAAGCTTTATCCCCCGACACTTCCTCCGCACGTGGCTTTTTGTCTCTTCCTTTCATCGTGACATTGCCCTCCGTCGCGTCTTCCGTGCAGTTGACCTTTACCTCTGCGAGGACTCGGACAACTGGAACCGGACTCTCGACATCTTCGATAGAATTAAGGTAGACCCACTCTTCTCACGCCGAATCAAAACTCTACGGGTTCACTGGGCGTATGACGATGGTGACATGCTCGATATCATGTCTCGTGCGTGTCGTATTTGCACCTTTTGGCGCCACTTTTCTCACTTTTTGCCCTAGGAATACTCAGGACCGCCCTTCCCGATTTCAAGGCTCTCGAGGAGTTCGAGTGGATAGGATATCCAGAACTCCAAGCTGACATGGTTCAAGTACTTCTGAAAAGCCATCCGAATCTTTCCAGGCTTGGTCTTATGTACCTCTTGACCACCTTCCAACTCACGTCGGGCCACTCACGCATCTTTTTTCTGTTTTCAGTGGATGGCACTTTGACGCAGTCGGCGTCTCCAAATTTACTTCCCTCAAACGTTTCACCCTCCGTGCCGAGGATGACGATGGCATTGCTGATATGGATGAAGTCCGCGTCGTGCTCGACAAGAACGCAGATACGCTCAAGCATCTGACGCTCGGCGCATATCTCGCACGCGCGCACTCGTGGGACGCGGCGTTCGGCTCGCCAACGATCCAGCACCTCACCCACCTCGAACTCGTGGACACGCGCATATCACACGTCGTCCTCGCGCGCATCGCCCACGCACACAACCTCGTCTCGCTCACCCTGCACGGAACGCTCGACCAGCCCGCAGCAGCCACCGCCATCTTCGGCGCGGACCACGTACCACCGCCCCCGAGCCCCAGCGCGAGCGCACGTGCAGGGGGAGGAGGAGGAGGAGGAGGAGGAGGAGGAGGAGAAGGAGCGTGCGCGACGACGAACCCGCCCACGCACGTGTTCCTACCCCACCTCGAAGCCTTCCGCTTCGCGCTCGTCGGGCACGACGACGATCTGGCCCTCTTCGGCGCCGTCGTGCAGTTTCTGCGCGCGCGCCCCCACCTGCGCAGACTCGATCTGGGCACTTGTCCGTGGGAGCTCGTGCGCGGGCTCCTACCCGAACTCACCGGCCTGCGCGCGCTGCGCGTGCGCATCGCGAGCCTCACGAGCCTCTCCGTCGATGCGCTCGTCCGCGGACTTCCGCAAGAGATGCAGGCGATTCATCTCGCGTGTTCCGTATCCGCCCGTCCCATGGTACGTCACCCGTCACCCGTTTCCGTTTTCCCCCTTTCGTATACCCCTTTTCTCACTTGGCGATCTACCTTTTTCCTTTGACAACAACAACAACAACAACAACAACGGGTTGTGGGCGGGAACGGAAATAGCACGAATATGCTCCCGCGTTTGCACGCTTCAAGACTCTCGGCATTCTCCACTTACACGGCGCGTCGATACGGCGTCCGCAGCAGCAGCCGTTCCGCATCCACGGCAAAGAGCTTCAACTCCAGGCCGACGTGCGGCTCTCGCACGCGCGTGACGTCGCGCTCGCCGTGCCCAGCGTCGACTATGTCGGCTGGCACGGCGAGCACTTTGTCGTCGTTCGCCACAACCATCACCACCATCACCATCACCACTCCACTGGCACCTCCTCGAGCGGTACTTCCGTTGGCGGCGGCGGCGGCGCAGGAGGTGCGTGTGGCGTGGAGCTCAAGGAGCTGCCCGTTCGTCGGAGGCTGGATTGTGGGAAGGGCGTCGATCTCGGGAGCGAGGACGCGATGTGGATGGAAAGGAAGGACGTGCCGATCGACTTTGAGATGTCTGGGCTTGAGTCGTAGTGTTATCTTATCTTTTTATTTTTCCCTTTTTTTTTTGGTTTCTGGGCGGACATGGACATGAGAGGGGTCTCTGTGTCAGTTATAAGTTGGGTCTATTGGCGTTTCACGTGACTGAGCTGGCTTTGTGACTTTTGACCTCGACCTGCAGTTATCTCGCGTGGTTCACTTCTCTCGGCGAAGCCTGATGAGGCTAGCGTCCTTTCAGTTTCTTCGAACTCTATGATCCACAGATGAACTGTCCGATTGGAGTCTTCCCTAAGTCCGAGGTTTTACATAAATGACCCTTCCCAGTCGTCTTTGACATCGCGCATCAGGTTCCACGTTGGCATATTCCGTCAGTTTTCTGGTCACGCTCAACCTGAACTTGAACATGTGTCGTAATCCGGGGCCCACTTGTGGGACACGCTAGATCGAGCAATTCGGCGGTGTACACTGTACAGTAACTGCTTGTCAAATGATCTCGTAAACTTTTGAACGGGCTAGTATTACTGTGTTGGACTGTTGCGTGCGAAAAAGCTCACGCAAACTCTTCTCGATCTCTTGCTCCTCCAACGCTGTCGATACACCCCCTCGCCGGTGGTAATTGTCATTGGTCCTGTGTTCCTCTCAAGTGGAGCCCCCTCTCTGCGCGATATCGAATCTGGAAGCCGTCTTGTCATCTCATCTCCTCTTCCGTTAACGTTATCCCCCGAGACGACGCTTGTAACCTTGCAGCACACACACATATCGCACTCGCTGATAACATTTTTTTGATGGAGGCGTCCTCGGTCCGGAATACATACATACGTTGGAACACGATAGTCATCGGCATGCGCCTCCAACGGATGCTAGATGGTCTAACCAAATTCCACCAATATGGTAACCTCCCGGATTCTAGGATCTCAGATCTTTGCACAAATACAGGTGCCTTTTTGGCGTCACTGACAGTAGATAAGGGCGCGAGCCATAGCCGAAATCTCCGAGGCATGAGCTATGCCTACTCGTCATTTCATCAAAGCATGAATACAAGCATGCGCGCATCGTTCTCGCGCGCTCCGTTGTTCTCGGGAAGGTGCCGCGTCTGCTTTGAGTCATGTGGGAGACGTCGTCACGTTAGCAATACATTGAAACTGTACATTTTACATTGTGGCTAATTAGCCCGCGAAATCCTATCCTTCAAGCGCGAGTGAATCAACGAGACGTCAGGAGTAGTGGTACAGCGTCAAGACTCATAACCGTGAGTATAACTACATGCATGCGACCCATCCACAACAAAGACGCTACATAGTCAAGACGGAATAATAATACGAATTACCACGCCGCAGGTCGTGGATCGCTATGGCGAGTCCTGAGGGTCCTGGGGGTTTTGGGAGGAGAGATCGTTGATAGTGCCTCCTGCGCAATCTTGTGTTGTTTGCCATCAAAAAGGTCATTGTATGACGTGATCAATGATATCGCTCTTTTGACGTGAGACCCTTTCTTCTCCGCCAAGACCTTCGCCACGAAGGGTAAAAACTCATCGATGATAGAACTAGGGACCTCCTCCACACTCCAGCTGCCGACCGGTAGGACACGACGAAGGAGGTTGACTAGCAACCGCTGGGTCCAGATCTTATCTCGATGTTCCTTCCAGTCTGCGGTGATTTTGCGGAACGTGTGGATGTAGAGGGCGGGGGACGAAAGATGAGAAGCTGCCTTGCCGGACCGGATCGTGGCGATGAACAACTCGAGCATAAACACAAGACCGCCGTCCCGCAGGTCTTGCATGCGCCAAAGCTGCACCTCGATCGGCGATTGCATGTCGTCTTCCATCAGTTCACGTAAATCGTCCACGCGTAGTTCTGGCGCGATAAGCTCTACAAGCGTCTGTGGTTGGACGCTCCAGCCTGACGCCGAGATGTTGCGGAAGCCCCAGACGCAAAGCCACAGGCGCTGGATGAGGAATCGAGGAGGGATGAACTGTGGCATGAGGTATGTCGGTGTCGGGGACATTCCCTGGTAGGGCGTGCGACGAGAGTCGGGTTGCCATTGCGAAACGATATGGGGAAGATAGTCGAGGACACCCCCGGTTGCGTCCATGACGGTCGACACGAGTGTAATGATCGCTTCGTCTATCTCCTTGGCCCAGCCAAGGATGTTCCATGTGTACTCCAGCTCGGCGATTTCGACCTTGTTGTTTTGCATGATTTCGTGGAGTCGCTTCTCCGCCTTGTCCGGCTCTACCTCACGGGTGAGCTCGAAGTGTAGGGTGAGTGCCGAATCCCAGCCACTCTTCAAATACTGGTCGATGGTCCCGACTGTCTTCGCTGCCACGTCGTCTGCATTGCCGTCCTTCTCCCCACGTACGGCAGCAAGACAAGAAATGACACGCTGTGCGGCATCACTGACTGCGGCGGTCTGCAACACCTTCTTCACAGCGATCATCGACATGCATGTCCAGCGCACCGCGAACGTCGACTCGAATCCTGAGGCGGGAGCCTCACGAATCTTCTCAACGTCGCCGAGATAGTTAAGGATTTGAACCATCCTCTCAGATTCTGCCCACCACTCCCATTCGTGATCCATGGAGAGCACCAGCGAAAGTGTCGCGTCAACACAGGCGCGGGCGCGCTTGCGGCGGGCGTCATTGGTGGGGAGTATGCCAGGGTCTGCACACGTTTTGAGAAGCCGTGTGATCCTACCACCGAGATCATGAAGGGGGCTTTTAGGATGCGTGGTCGGAGTCGTTGTCGAAATAGCGTTCTGATTCACAAGTGCCAAATCGGGTTGATCAATAGCGTGTGAATGACCATTCCCGTTATTCTTGCTCTCTGCAACGGTATCCCAAACCTTCTTTCCCCATGTCGAGTTGAATGAGCCAGGGATACCAAGAACAAATGGCTCCAGTTCGCTATCTTCTGTTAGGGTGTTCATGACCCAATTTATAGCCTTGGCATCCCGCGTCATACGGTCATCTGTTTCATCCATGGCAAGTTGGACACGACCTTCTGTCATATTCATACTGATGAGCTTCTGTTCCCCGTCCGTATGATCCTTGTATGTTCGCCTACGAATCAACTGGGATAGGCACCAGAAGACACCAGAGAGTGGGCTTTGATATGGCGACTGGGGGTCGTGGACAGGCGCGATGATGCTCCAGATATAGAGAAGGGCGCAGATTAGGATCATTGTGGTAGTGGTAGTGGCAGTGGCCGTGTTAAGCTTGAAGAGGAATTCTGCCAGCCCAAGGAAGAATAAAAAGAGGGAAATGTGAATGAGAGCGGGCACAGCGTCGACCACCACTGCCATGTACCACTTTTTGGTACCCTCGTACAAAAATTCGCGGATTCGCGCGCACTTTAGGGGGTGATTGTATCGCTGGAAGACATGCATGTAGTTGCGGACCCACTGCTGAACAAGAGTCGCAGCGAGAGCAGCTGTGAAGCTAAACACCAGGCTCATGAACCAAAAGATGTTGATCCTAACATTCGAGCCTGTAGCGTGAAATTTGGGATATGGTGGGGGAAGTCAATCGTAGAGGGAACCGGTGAACCACTGGCTGCCAGTTGAGCTGAGATTTGGGCCAACAACGTAACGGACTGTTGTGCGTAATATGCATTAACGTCATTTAGATCCGGTGTCAATTTCTTGTAGCTTTCAACGAGAAAGGCAGTCAAACTGGCTGAATATAAACCGGCCTGGTAGGAATAGCATTGCAGCTTTTAAGCAATGATCTTTCAGAGTAGAGAAAGCTGAAAACGTACGAAAATAAGGATACCTTCCATGTCATCCTTCCAGGTCTCCACTGCCTTATCGTGGTTTTTAGCCTCGTCTACGTATACCGACCAAAACCTGGCCGCGCTATCGCCATATTCGTCATCGTCGTCGTGGGTCTTGCGTGGTTCGTTGGGGACGCTGGGGGCCCCGTTGTGACGTCCATCACCCTCTGGAGTTGTCGGAGGGACAGGTTCAAGTTTGTAAGTGGTTTCCTTGTCTCCTGAGCCTCCAAGTACGACGGACATGTTCATTAACGGTGAGGGATTGGTCTCGGTAAGACGTACCTGACGTTGATGGCCCTCTATTCTGTGCCTCCAGGTCAGGAATGAGGTGTGTGATTTCTGCCATGATGAAGACGGGAAGAGGCCACTCAAAATAAGAAGGGGGAACAAAGGTTCAGTAGTAACCAGGTGGGCAGACCTGCTCAAGCTGCGATGCGAACACTCGGTACTGCGTACTTGAGGGTCAGCTAAGCGGCTAAGCGTGAGAGACTTGTTCGACCTGGTTTCGACCTGAGTCACGAGTACGAGTACAGTACATCAGATTACCCTTACTTGATGTAGTTTCAATTCCGTAAAGTTTCCGAGCGCATTAGTCCCGCGGAACGAGGCCCAAATGCCAAGGCCAGGGCCGAGGAGGCACACGATGGGCGCAATCAGCAGAGTGTTAGGCCGCAAACTCTACTCTTCCGGTGAACTTCCGGTGAAAAGTCACCCGACCTGATTGACGCCACGCTACATGCATACAGTCCCACTACTGAACGACCGTCTTATCAACCCCCTGGAGGTTCTGCTAGTTGCCGCTCCGCGCTATTGCCGTCCCAGGCGTCAGCGTTACATAGAATAACTGGACCGTCCAGCTGCGTTGAAGCAAACTTGTACTACCATCCATCTCCCAGCTGGTGAAAGACGTCTTCACGCGCGAATATTACAGTATGGCCCGTCGTCCTCCAGTCAGAACGGCAACTACAAGTCCCGTCCGCCCATTCATCGGTGCTTTCAAGCTCACTGGTACGTGATCTCTGCCATTGCCTTCACGGAAAACTGATGACATATGCGGAATGGATAGGAATCGTGGTTAAGGCAGATCCACATGGCTCTTACAAGCCTTCTCGTCAAATAGACCTTTCTGTGGATGACAAACTCAGAACTACTACCTTTCACCAGCGTGAATCACAGTTAACGCTCGCATGGGAAGTCAAGCCTCCGGTGTAAGTACCTCTCGTCGTCTTCCCAGTACTTGTTCGCGAGCCTGGTGTAGCGTTATCACGGCAAAGTCCACCATATCCATCCAACCCTATGAGGCTCGCACGCTCATTCGAAGAAGGAAAGCGGAGACCGTCACCATTCAAGGTGACGCCGTGGTCCGTTTCTGTTCATCAAAACCTGGGGACAAATATGGTGAGTGCTTTCTCATTGTCTTTTGAGTTAATATGAACGAACCAATGTTCCTCACAGATTTCGAGCGCGCCGGTGCTGGATTCAGCGTGCTTCTTTCTGTCGTGGTACAGAGGGATACCAAGGTGTGCTTTATACGGAATTTAGTAATACAAGAACTGACCGAACTTGCAAAGATGTTGGACAAAGTTCGAAGTGGCCGTGATCGTGCTCTCTCGGTAGGAGAGGATGGTCATCTCCCCACAGCACCGAATTCATTCGAGCGGTCTTTGGATTCCTTATATGATCTCATGGAGCTGATCTCGTCCGACCCCGGAGTGAGCTGCTTGTATATTGAGGGGAGTATTCAATGACATGTGTTCTCCTCAGCTTTACGAAACAGTCATGGAAACAGAGAGTGCCCTCAGAACTGCATGCAATGTAAGCTTCTCATCGAAGGGTATTCGACGAGGCTGATGCTTTACGTCGGGGAGTCTATGCCAACAAATAATGTAGGAGAAGTTGTCCAGGGCCTAGGGGAGCAAGTTTACGACCTGCTCGTTTACATGCAATTACCCAAGTTTTCCGAACATCTAACATCTCAAACCCAGACTGTCACCTATATTCTAAAATTGGTTGAAAATGCTGCCTTGTTTGCGGAGGACTGTTCCAAACGTGAGGTGGAAGGTGAGTACTATAGCAAACATATTTCGTCCCTGATTGTCTGGAATTTTGAATGTCAAAGAACTCGGCACTGTTGACCATAGGCGTAACATTCTTGGGGAGTTCGATCAACAGTTCACAAATCTAAAGAGAAACTTCACTGCCGGAAAAGAGACCTATGCGCGTGCATGGATTCTGCCATATTCCAGGCCTGAGGACTTTATCCCTCCACCTCCTTCTATTCAGGAGACCAGAAGCGAAGTCAGCACTGTAGAATCAGAACCGGATACACACATGGTTACATGTGAGTTCTTACCCATCCTCATGACCTGCATCACACTCTTATTGCCTTCTATATGTAAGTGGACGAGGACCGGAAGTTATTGGACTCGCTAAACCCATACTTTACCTCAATCGATTTAATGAACCTTTGTTGTTTGGATCAGACCCGACAAAACGTGTTGTCGAGTATCAGTTCCTGGTTCGATAACACTGACAAGCCAAATGTCCTGTGGCTTTGCGGTGCTCCGGGGACGGGAAAGACAGCGATAGCTTGGAGTCTGATTGCGGAGCTAGAAAAGCAGCAGCGTTCTGCGGGGGAATTTTTCTTCCTGCCAAATCAACATTCGCCCTATCAGCTCTGGAGTACCATGGCTTACAAGATGGCGAAATTCTATCCTACTTTTCAAAGCGAGGTCTACAAAGCGCTTACGAGAGAGGAAGATGTTGCCCTGGATGATGTCCAAATGACCTTTGAGACTCTTATTGCTGGTCCTCTCGAAGCTCTGGACGCGCGATTATCGAGTCTTCGCCCAATTTTTTTGATTGACGGCCTAGAGCAGTGTAGTCAAGTGGGCTCAAGTTGGCAGAGCGTATTGGATACCTTCCTGAAGTGGCTGTCCCTGCCACGCCATTGCAAGCTCATCATCACCAGTCGACCACAATATGACATTGCCAGAACCTTTGAAAACTGTAACGTCGAACGCGTGGAGCTTTTGATGGGAGACGATGTCGATACCGATCATGACGTCCGCACTTATCTGTATAACCGCTTCGCCGAGATGAAGAAACAAGAGGAGTCGTTCCCCGAAAATTGGCCCGATGATGATGCAATTTCCCAGCTCGCCAGGCATACTGGGGGATTTTTTCAATGGGCTGCTGTTGCTGTTGATAGTATTCGAGGCGCAGCTGACAAAGAGAAGCAGCTTACAACCATCATCGAAGGCGGGACTACGACTTATCTCCCTAATTTGACCAGTACCTCAAGGATATTTTGGAAATGGCACTCGAGAAGGATCTCTCTGACGCTTTTCGAGCGACTATGGGGGCTATTGCGTTCAGTAAACAGCCGCTGACAATGGTCGACCTCGAACACTTCCTTGAAAATCGTTTCCCATCTTCCTCGGGAGTGTCCCTGGAAGACATGTGTCACAAATTGGCACCGATCATTTCAATCCAGGACGAGAGTAGGACAATCGAAATTCGACATAAAGCATACAAAGACTACCTCATCGACCCCAAACGATGCAGACTGCACGACAACGTATCCTTCGTTGTTGACCAACCTAAAGCACACAAGGAGATGACGATCACGTGTCTCAAGATAATGCAACAGGGCTTGAAATTTAACATCTGTGGACTCAAGTCATCTTACCGCATGAACAATGACATTGAAGACAAGGAGGCACTAGTCGAAAATTGCATCCCTTCTTATCTGGCTTATGCTTGTCAGTATTGGTCGGATCACCTCCATGGCATCGCCTCAACTGAGAAACGCGACACGGAAATTGTTAATCTACTTCGCAATTTCCTCAACCTCTACTTGCTGTATTGGCTCGAGGCGTTGAGCCTACTGTCGAAATCTCCCATAGCATTCAAGTCGCTTCTTGTAATGGCGGAATGGCTCGAGGTATACCGTCGTCCACCGTGATGGCTACATCTCACAGATTTTATGGACAGGCTACGGACAAAGATCTATCATTAAGAGCCGCTGACGCAAGCCGGTTCTCTCTTACTTTCGCGGATGTGATCTCCGCGAGCGCTCCACACATCTATCTGTCTGCGTTGCCATTCGCTCCTCCATCTTCTCTGGTCTCGAAACGCTACAGTGGACAATTTCCCCAAACGATCAAAGTGTCACACGAAGAGGAAATCAAATGGCCGGCGATGCGATTTTCGGTTTCAGCAGACTGTTACATCAACTGTATCTCCATACACCCCGATGGAAAGAAAGTCGCAGCCGCGGGGAGTGGTGGTACAGCGATGGTTTTCTCCGTGACTATGGGAGAAACCCTATTCAACCTTTCAGGCCATATGGGAAGCGTTCGTGCCATCGCATACGGCCCCAAAGGGAAAAGGATTGCGACTGGTGCGCTTTTGGAATGCTTTCGTTATGGGCTGTGCTGAAGATGAAGGAAGGATGTGATGACAGGCGCTTGAGGATATTTGAGGCTGAGAAGGGTTCTCTCCTCTTCAAACCGTTCGAGCTTCATTCAGACTGGATACGAAGCTTGGCGTGGTCCCCAGATGGACAACGGTAGGTCTCAGTGGTCATGCGGTGCACTGCGCCTCACCCATCCGACATTTATCTAGAATCGTGACTGGCTCGGATGATAAAAAGGTCAAAGTCGTGATAGTTGAGACAGGACAAGTGATATACGATACCGGCTTTCACTCTGACTGGGTCCGCACGGTGCTCTTCACGACAGAGTTCTTCATTTCATGTTCTGATGATAGGTAAGTTACCACTATGAGGCTGTTTCCCCACGCTGAATGAGAGGAATAGGACCGTAAGGATTTATGACGCGTCCACAGGAGCAGCATCAGGTGAGGAATGGGTAACAGGGCAAACGGACTATATCAGGGCCATCGCGATATCACCGGACAAGGAGATTCTTGCAGCAGGCAGCGATGACTGCTCAATTATGCTCTATAACATGGATACACGGAGTACGATCAACCAAACAATCAGAGGGCATAGCAGAGTGAGTACATCAAACGTACGTTCTGCATACTGTAAACTTAAATGATCTACAGGCGATCACATCACTATCGTTTTCAGAAGATGGAAAACTACTCGCGTCAGGTAGTGAAGATCAGACGGTTCGTCTATGGGATGCTCGAACAGGAAAGAAGATTTGCGATCCTCTATATGGCCACACGTCCCCTGTGAACTCAGTCAAGTTCTCCCCAGACACGAAGCAACTTGTCACTGGTGAGCCCATTCCGTCCAAGGACGGGCCAACCCCCCATACTAACCACGCGGACCAGGTGGAGACGATTTCACAATTAGGTTCTTCGACATAGCCTCACTCCCCATTTGGAAGAATACCTCAACAGGTAGCACGGACGTATTCCGTGCAGCAATCCCTCTCCATGACAGTAATACCATCCTTGCAAGTGACAAATGGAGTATCTCTAGGTGGAGTGTAGACGAGGGGCATGTGGAGAGTTTACCTTTGAAAGGTAATTCCGAGCATATGGCGGGAATTCAATCTGTTTCTATATCACCCGATGGCCGATTCGTAGCCACTGCTGCAAATCGGGCAGTGATATTTTGGCATGCCGACAGCGGAGAGATGTTGTGCGACCCACTCGAGGGACACACGGATGACATATATGCTCTGAACTTCTCTGTGGACAGCAAGATGCTCATCTCCGGGAGCGACGACCAAACCGTTTGGATATGGTCAACCGAACATAGGTCGAGCATATGCGGCCCCTTGAATGGTCATACCGCAAGTGTGAGGAGTGTATGCTTCAGGTACATCCTTACACGTTCTGAGCTGTGAGGATTATGGGGTCTAACGCTATGGTCCAGCCCCGACAGTAAGCAGGTTGCAAGTGGTATGTCCTTGTCGTGCAGAAGATCTTCTTACTCACTTTATCCAGGGTCCGATGACCGCACGGCGATTATATGGTCAGTCAAAAGCGGAGAGAAAGTGCATGAACCTTTAGCACATCATGAAGACTGGGTATGTCGGCAGGCATCTTTCACTTCTCTTATTGATTAGCCTTCCAGATACGTAGTCTTGCATATTCTCACGATGGACTCTACCTCGCGACTGCCAGCGACGATTACACTGTCGCCATATGGGATGTCGCAACCGGGGAGCGCGTACTGCACACTTTGGAGGGCCATGGGGGATATGTGAGGCTCGTCGATTGGTCCCTAGATTCAAGACGGATCGTCACTGGGGCGCTAGATGACGTGATCCGTATCTTCGATGTCGAGACGGGCACGCTCCTCTATGGACTCTCGACGGGCCATCCAACTAACTTAACTGCTTTATCCTTACGCTCGTCTCGGCATAGCGGTGAACCAGAAATTGTTTCTGGTGCGTGCTACCTCTTCAACCTCGTTCAGCAACCGACTGACTCTCTCTCTCAGTTAGTTTTGACGGAACGGTTAGAGTCTGGGAACTCGAGATGCAAAGCTTTGCGGAGACCCAAACTTTTTCAGACAATCACAAAGATTGGGTCTGTTTGCATTCACCAGCTTCCGCAATGGGCTCACCTTTGTTCTAGATCCATGCCATTTCCTTTTCTCCAGTCGATAATCACATAGCCTCAGGTGACGATGAGGGTCAACTGATCGTGATGGACGGAGTCACAGGATCGACTGTGTTCAATCAAAATCAAAAGGGTCACTCTAATTGGATCCGGTGTGTAAGGTATTCCCCCGATGGGAAGACGATCGCAACGTGTTCCGACGACCGTAAGATCAACATCTGGAATGCAGACAATGGCGAGCGCCTGCGAGAACCCCTCGAAGGCCATACTCGTGCAGTGTTATGTATTGAGTTTTCCCCTGATGGAGAATTCCTCGTCTCAGGTGATTCATAGCCGTGAATGTCTCAATGTTGAGGTCTAATCCATCACTGCAGGGAGCGAAGATAGTACCGTTCGTACCTGGGGTCTTCGTCCATTGTTCGATGAACTACACAGCCCGCCCACCACATACTACGGCCATCATGGCGCAGTCAATGCTGTGGCATATGCACGCGGAAGGGGACTGATAGTCTCAGGTTCTTCAAAAGGAGAAATTGCTATTTGGGACGGAAGCATCAGCAATGAGTGTATACGACAATTCAGTGGTCACGATGGACAAGTTCTTTCAATCTGCGTTTTCGGCGAGAAGATATTCTCCAGCTCCGAAGAGAGCACCATTCGGATCTGGGATTTATCCTCTGGTGATGCCCTTACCTCCATCCCCAGCGGCCACACCGGCGCCATCAACGCAATCACGCTTACCCCTGATGGAAAAAGGATCATCTCTGCCTCAGACGACAACACCTTGAGGACATTCGACTCGTATAGTGGCGAGCCATGCACACCACCTCTGCGCATGTCGGATCGGGTTTTTGCCGTCTCAGTGTCGCACGATGGTGCGCTTGTCGCTTGCGGTGGCGCAGACAATACCGTGCATGTCTGGCGCGCTAATATGGCACGGCGTGCTGTGTGGCCGGATAGCTTCATTCGGGAGGTGCGCGGGCAGAAGTTCTGTCTCGTCGACAAACAAGGGGCCCTTGCAGAATTCAATTTATCGGATGATGGTTGGCTGCGCGGGTCCAAGGAGGAACCAATGTGTTGGATACCATCAGCTTATCGGGCAGGTCTATGGACGCCGCGGACGGTGGGAATTCTCGGGACATTACGAACGGTGCTTGACTTGAGGGGTTTTGTTCACGGTACGGAGTGGGACCAGTGCGGAGTATCTGTATCGACGGACAAGGCCTGAGGGTATGCTACTGTCAATGTCAATGTCAGTGTTAGCGTCAGACACAAATATGTGTATCTTTTGTTATAAATTACTAGTATGTCTCCCGTGCACTGCGGTGATGAAGATACTCGGGTGCACGATGCGTTGCGCACTCATGGCCGCCGGATTTCTTTCTACTTAGTCGTTTGTTCACATTTATACCTTTCCGCTTTCATCTTTGATTTTTGTTCCGTAACTACGTACCGATGGGCGGTGAAACCAGTGAAGTTTAATAGTTATTGAGCTTCCGGTTTTGCCTGCCGCTCAACCGTGCGTCTCCGTGACTCGAGAACCATCACGGCGTCGCCTCAGAGACTAAATCACGCGGTTGCAACCGCGGCAGGTTCTCGCTCACCCATCTCCGAGGGCGCGCACTCGCGACGTGACCGGCGACGCGTCGCGGGCCGAGGGCCCGGGACCAGCATTGTTCTTTGTACCTTCGTTCTCTTGCCTTCTGCCTTCCTCACTTCTGTCGCGCGCCCATCTTTGACCGTATAATTTTATTACTACTTGATTCTCCCGGTTTGCTCTCGGTATTAAATCGACATTTTCCTGGCAGTCGCCTGATGATGCTCTCGAAAGTTTATTTGTCTTGTTGAGTCTTTTGGCAGTACGCGATGTGCGCTGAAATGCCACTGGAGACTTTCCTCAGAGCTGTTCTCTTTCAGTCATATACGACTTTTTTCATTCTTGGCAGTGAGTAGCATGTCAACCGATTGAGTGCCCACGCTATGTCTCCTTCCTATAGATGGCAAGTCCTACAGCACGCTACTCATGGCCACACCGCAGTTGCTCATCCCACTGTTTGCATCAATTATCCAAGCTCCTCGTTTTATGTAGGAGTGTCTCTATTGGTGCAGCCACCAACACCCCAACCTCTTCAGGGAGACATTGTGTTGGCTCGAATGGTTTATATGCTATGTTCATTTATATGCGGACAGCGGGACTTCAGTAGGGAATCAGACTGATAATGAGTTGCACCCAATCTATACAACTTGTGGAACAGTCCTGTTCTCTTGAACTCACCAGTGCGCTCCCTAAGTCTCTCGCCCTTTTCGCTCGTCTCCAACACCTTTGCATGGCTTTAGCTCTCTGCTGCGCTGTTGATTTACTACCTCACACTCCACTCCTGCGTATCTCGTGCTCAGTTCATCACTGCGTTCCCTTGTCATCTTAGTGTTCTGTCTTCAAGTGAAGTCCCGCGCATTCCACAAGTTATATAGATTGAGTGCAACTCATTATAGATCTGATTCGTTACTGAAGACCACATACAAATGAACATAGCAAATAAAGCACTAGAGCTAACACAGTCTTTCTCTGAATACATTGGGGTATCGGTAGCTGCACCACCTAAGATGCTCCTACGTGAATATGAGGAGTCCAGGGAATTGATGTGAAGAATGTAAAGGGCAACTGCGGTCTTACTGTGAGTAGCACCTATGAGGATTGACAATTGTCGTAGGACTCACTATCCATAGGAAGGAGATGTAGTGCAGGCACTCAATCGGTTGACATGCTACTCGCCGCTGAGAACTCCAACCAGCCGGTTTGCCAGCCAGGAAAGATGATTGCCCAGAAAGAAGTATGTCGTGCGTCGTGCGCTGTCAGGATCACGAGATTAGAGGTCCCTGCATGGGAGGAGTAGCGCCGCTGTCACCACCATGAGCGGCGCTCGTGCAAGACGCCGCTCACGACCGCCTCTCTCACTGGTGCGTTCGGAGCACTCCCATGTGCGATCCTCCCTGTGGGTGGCGTGGAATTATCGAACAGGCGGTGCAATGTCTGGTCCTCCTTTTCGCATCCGTTCTAGTCATCGTGGGTGCCAAGCACGTGCTTGCTCGCCCGTCCTATCTCATTATTCTTGCAGGAGAAGCGGCGCCCCGATGGCTCAACAGAGGAGAGATAACGCCTAGATCGTGATGTCTCCAACAGCGACTTGGATCACGGAGTCATGGCAGCAATATCTGCGCTTACGCAAAAAGTAGGGTGAATTACTGCTTCCAGGCTCTGCGTGCGCGTCCGGAGCTGCGGTGTCCTGTGGGGGACGTGCTCCTCGCGGAAATGGAAAAACACGCGTACAGGCATGTCGCCACCAGATTGTCAAAGATCAACACCGGCTTGGAGCTTCTCGCTGTCGCTCTCCTTGGGGAGGACGGCGTCGGGGGAGGGGGGGGGGCAGTTGGGAAACTTGATCCGCAGTTCCAAAGACTCCAGGGGCGAATGAGGCTGATGTAGCATGGACAACGCATCTTTGCGCAAATGCTAGGCAAATCTTCAGTACGTCACCGGGGCACAGTCCGATGCGAGTGTGCCTCAAAGCTTTGCAAGGGGATGGGTCGTCCGCCAGTCAGCTCATTGGGCCATTGGTGGCGACTCGGAAACAACGATCCCTCCCGCTCACGGTGAAACACCCTCAGGACCATTAGTTTTCCTGTACTCTGAGCTATGAGAAACTCGAGAGAGAAAAGCCATGCAATGCTGCTTTCAGCTTGTACCGTATGATATTAGAAATTGTTCAAACCTCCCAGTGTGCTTGTCACATGGCTGGGGCTCATGAATAATGCTATGTATAGGTGAGAAACGTGAGAAACATAATCTTTCGGCCAACTACTCTACATCAGTGATGAAGGCGTACGGACGGCAAGTTGGTTGTGTCACATGAAATAGGGGCCAAGCTAGCTTCCCCTCCGAAGCTACAGTTTACTACATTCGATCGGTACCATACTCTTATGCTCGTTCTCAATAACAATAAACAATAACCTACCCTCCCCAACTACTTCCAACAACCTGCCAATGGAGGATATATTCCCAGAAATGAATCCGGGAGGACTCACAATAGGACTGGGGTCCGTCCGATGACACCAAGGGTGTAAAGAACCCCGCAAATTAGGATAGGAGCGAAAACTGTGACGCCAAGCGATATTACCAAGACATCGAGGAGTCCCAAGAGGAAGATGAGGAGAGCAACTTGGAATGCCCTGTACATCGGCTCGGCTATCGCATACGTGTACCAGCCTTGCATAAATTCGTTCCACTTGGGGTCCAGAATCCGCGAATCATTAAGGGGATTGCCACGGCCATACCGTTGGACGACGAGCTCGCGTCTGTGGTCGTGAATCCTCCACTTCCCGAGTATCGCAAAAGATGCCGCGCAAAGGCTGAACACGAGACTCGTCCCCGAATACATATTCATCCGGAGGCGTGGGACAGCGACAGGTCGAGCGCTAGAAAAGGTATGCTAGAGATTGACGGGAGAGGAGCCTGCCAACCCAGAACTGAATGTGGCTTGTGTTGTGACACGTGTGAGTGGACTGTGGCATATAGCCACTCAGGCTGGTAGGACTCTACTTGTTGTATAGCGTGCAGATATCGAAAGTTGATCATGATCCATCGAATGAGGCTGAGAGAGATTGCGCCAGCCTGAGAGTGAAAGAAATGTGAAGTCGTCAATGCGACCGGGTAAGAGGTGGGTGATGAATCATTCACGTACAGCTATGAGGACCGAATTCATTCGCTGTTCTCTCCCTTCCAAATCTTTGATCAGAACCTCGTAATGGTCTTCTGCTCGTTGGCTTTTGGAAGAGTTCCCTCTGCCGATGGGTGTATAGTTCGGGTTGTTGATCGTGCGAGCCCCTTTTTTACGTTGTCAGAAGGCTAATGCGAGACTGCAAGCCAAACAAGAGAAGATACGCACTAGGGCGACGAAGAGGGTAACCTCGAGTATCTTTTGCCGATGCGTTGTTCATCTCGTGGATGGTGCAATGTGACGTGGCGACGGCGATGGACGATGAAGGGGAGAAACAAAAATCGTGGGGTGGGATGGGGGCGTGACGTCAGTTACACGTCACTCCGAAGCCAGCTCAGCCATCCCACGAAAGCAAGAAAAGGGACATCGGACAACTGTACGTAGTAACGGAAACGGCTTCAAGCTTCAACGCTTGTGGCGGGTTTGTGTTAGACTTGAAAGATTAAATAAGGTCTGATCTAAGCGCCAATTCATAAAAGTCAGTGAAAGCCGAGCTTGTCTTTCTACGCGATGTCACGCCCATCAACAAACAACTCCAGCGCCCACCCGGCTAAAGCCGAGACTTCGCAGACGATGATACTGTATGCTGCACAGTACACAGTACACACAACTCCCCGCTCAACGCCTCGACCCAGCAGCAGAGATGCCTACTGTTAATCATTAGTCGGGAGACAAAGTCCGGCCGCTTGTCCTGGAAATCCTTGCCTTGCCAATGCCACATTCGGAGGAGAGGTATTGAATGAGAAAGCTGGTTCTCTAGCCCAGTATGTGTACTACTTGGTTGGTGGCCCCCGAGGTTAAGGCCTTTAAGGCACACTTTTTGACGGCTGCACCGTACTTTCTCGTTCTCCGAGTCCGAGCTAGCGACAGTCCCAGCCCAGCCCACTTGGATTCGCCTTCCCTCGAAAGACTATGTCTACTAGCTAGTGTGCATTTCTTCACATTTTTACGCTCATGTATATATATTCTCGACCCAGATTCCCTGATCATAGTTGTCAAGGTAATCAGACTGACAGTTGTGTTTACCTTCAACCAGAGTTCCCCTCTCTCGGCTTCTGTTACCTCAAGATGGTACCTCTCACACTCTTGCAGTCCGTACAGTCCGCATCTGCACAATGGACTAGTCCAGATTGGATTGGCAACTACTCGTAACCACAGACGCCAATTTCGGTCAGACGAATCTACGATTCCACACGTTTACCATTCTTTGCAATCGCATTTCTAGACCTTTTTTCCTTGCGGCTCTATTGATAATCCTCTCCCAGAGACCACAGGGGAGGAAAGGAATTTCTGCGGAGCCATATCTTAGAGTTTTATAATCAAAATGGCGGGGGAAATTGGCTGCCAGAGGGATTGGCGACTCGGAGTGTACACCCATATAATTTGTCACGTCCGGTGTGTTCCCATGAATGGAAAATATGGTTAACTGGGAACAAAGGAGGCGTACCATTTCTGTATGACTCGGAGTGCCAAGGGAAGGGAGTGAATGGCAGCACATGTGGTTGATGTCAAATGACATATGGCCGCAGACTGGGCACTCACTGATATTTCTCCTGGAAATGCGAACCATTATGTGTGCCATCGGATAAGGACGCAATTGCAGCTTTTAAAATAGAATGGATTCCCTTTGGCCCTAAACCTGCAAAGAATACCGCGCTTGGATACCCATGAACTTCGATGCTCCTTAGAAGTGGTCTCGTGACAAGGTGGCCTCTCAGAGGCGGGGTGTAGAGCCAACGAGTCTATCTTTTGTCCTCTAAATGGGTCGGTTGGAAAGACAAAAGCTATTGTGACGTTACCTTAATACGAGGAGGATACTAATGTTGGCATGATGGATGCTTATGAAGATTGCACAGCCTAACCTGGTGAGTCGAAGCCTCGAAGGTACATTCTGTAGATGATCCAAAAGATTAGACCAAGTTTAGAGGTCGTAAAGGCCATATCCGAAGGGGTTCACAGTGAGGAGCAGATCAGGCTCACAAGTCTGAACGCTGTCACGGTTGATCAACTTTCAGGCCAGGCTGGAGAAAAGCGCCTAGAGAAAAATATTCTGACTCCTAAAGGCTTTCAGTTGTTATCCCGCTGCATTTTCAGATATCCTGTTAGCAGGTCAGATGTATGTATCCCCCAAAGCTCTCGGGGGACTGAGCCAGATATCGTTTGTTGGCAAGTCATAATGCCAGTGCCGGTGAGGGACGACAACCCACGTCACTGTGAGTTGTGCTTATGTAATCGAAGAGTGTTGCTTGTCGCTGAGCGACATTGGGCGCATTTCACCCTCACGTTTCTCATGCCCACGGGCCCAGTGCTCAGTTTGCCTGAACCTGTTAGACTTCTGGCAGTCAAGGGTGTCTGGTGAGCAACCACGTTTGCCTGCTTCCCTTGTTGGTGTTCTTCTTTGGAACAGCTTCCACTTATTCCTCTGCGTAGTCATTTCGAAGCCCCGTTACGCACACTATCACGCAAAAGTCGTCTTTGTCCCTGTCAGGCCACCAATCGAAAATCATGCGCCCCTTCTGGAATTTCCATCGGTGTGAAATCCTGTGTGTCCTGGGCCTGTTTACGGCCCTGCATTCTAGTTGATCCTCTTTCCCAACCCGTGATGAGCTCAAGTGTTAAATGTGCCCGCTTGTCAAACGATGACGTAGTGAGGCTCGACCTGAGAGGTTTCTATGTACCGGGGTGTGTATGCTCTCTCCTCTTATGGGAGAACTATTTTCAAAATCGTCTCAGCTCGAACGCCATGACCAATGCTGACCCAATGTGACTCGATATCGCAGGAGTCTGGATGCTTTGCAGGGCCGATACCGAGTGTTCTAGTGGAACTGCTGTGATTTCCCGTCGGAAACTCCTCTCGCATCGTGTCCATTTCCTTTGCAGGGCATACACGGTTGATGATGCTTTGTTCTCTAACTGCCTTTGGCACGAGACGAGTTGTGGGCCTGGTTGGGGAAGCTGGTTTCCGCAGCTTCAAGATTCATTGTCGAGACATGGTCCCACGACGAAATATTTTTATCCCCTACACATGCTTATATGTTTCCCCGTCCTTCTGTATCTCTCGCCAGTCACGCCTTGAGTCTCACCTGACTCTGATGTCGGTGGGCATCAGAAACTACTCGGCTCTGGAATCCTCCTTTCTGTTTGGTGTGGAGTAGTTCAATCCGTAGCTTCGGGACTGGCTATGGGATCTCAGATGCCGTCTTGGCACAATTTACCCGCCCCTTACTTTTCATGGAAGTTTGATACTTCATTCTTCCGACTTTCAAATGATGGGTCTTCTCTGCGCCTAACATGAGTTCTGGGCGTCAGCGTCCTGCGGCTTGTGTGACCCCATAGCGCTTCATTAATTTCTGACAGGAGGAACCCACCACGCATGCAGTACCTGGGACCAGAAGTAACACCATGCGGTGACCGCAACCATGTAGTTCTATGAGTTTGATTGTGATGTTTCCTCACAATGAACTACTGATTCTGACGCCACGAGCTTCCTACATTTCTAGGTCATTCTTTTCTCTCTGAGGTTTATTGTATACAAGACCTAAGGACAAAAAAAATCTACCTCCCAGATATCCACCACCTGTGGGCAGTCCCTACGGTGGTAAGTCTTAAGAGTCAGTTTCACGGCCAATCCGGGGTAGTGAAATCTAAGTCTTGCCATGCCATGGCAGCCCAGAATATTCCTTTTTTGACCTTCAATAGCGCTCCCAGCCTCCCGATCCTGTAAGCGTTCTGCATGAGGCTTTCATTGGTTCGAAGATCACCTATGCCCCCGATAACGCTGTGCGCGAGCCAGGTCCAAGGCATCATATGTATGCATGGTACGTTAATCTGGAATAATTTACTGCACTTTCGGAGGGACAGCTTAAAGCGGCAACCGCAAGCCAGATTACGCCCTGACAAATGATTCGATCAGAATTAGGTGGTGTTTGACGCCAGCTGTCTATTCTCCCCCGTTTTAGCTTAAATTGCAGATGCAAAGTCTTACCGAAGCGCTTTCGGGAGCGCTCGATTTCCCAGGGACAAGTAACGAATAGTATGAGGGTTGCGTCGGGCTACGACGTGTTGCAGGTGATTAGTGACTGACCCAGTGCATCTGCCCGTTCACCATCTCAATAATACCCATGTGTCTCCCTCATGGTGGATTAGGACGCCGCAGCAGCCGCTGGAAAAGAATGTCTGCACGAGGCGCGAGCAAGTCCCGTGATATTGCACGGGAAAACGTTCCTGGCGCCTGGCAGGGAGGCACTTCCATTTCCCCATACAGTGTGGGCTGCTGTCATGTCGAAACGTCCACAAAACACATGGGGGACCTTCGAAAGTGCGGGCGTGGGTCTGGTGACAGCTCGTCTCTCCAAGCAAAGAAGGATCAGTTCCGCTTCATTTCCCTCTGCCCCGTCTTACTTGCCCTTCATTTTGTTCTCACGAGGAGTGGCCCGAATCCCAGCGTGTGGCACATCACGCATGTTTTGTTCACCCGACTGCATGCTCGAATGATGTATCTACCTCCCCGCCTTCCCCGCTTCCCCGCATTCCGCAGACCGTGTTCACGGTCTCCCGTCTCCCACAGTCCGATCACGAGACTCGGGTCTAACGCTTCTCTCTTCCCCCCCTTCCCTCACCCTCAAGAACTCATTCGATCGACAGACGAACGACCCTGCGTATCTCCCTTTTCCTCTTCACCTTTGTCACGACGATGTATCCGTCTGGTTTTATCTATTTTCGGTGACGGTAAGAACGCACTACTAGGATTACACGGAAAAGAGCAGACCTGACCCGGTATCACGGCTCACGGCGCGTTCTACTGTCGTGCGTGTCGTGTTGTCTCGCGTCGGTTTCTTTCTTGTTTTGTGTTGTCGCCTATTGCTTCTATTCCATTCATTCCGCGTTCCATCTCATTTGGTTTCGGTAAACACCACTTCCTGGTGGCCTCTCCCCCCTCTCTCCCTCTCCTGTGTGTCCAAATACAGCATTGGTTTTCTCACAAGGCACGATGAGGGTAGACCAGCCCTCTCACACCTGTCCTGTCCGAGCAGACTTTCCGGAGCATGCGGAACCATGTTGTGTCCACGCCCTTCCAGCGCGTCCTCTGTCGTGCGTTTGCTCGCCCGACTATCGGACGGACAGCCGGGTCCGGAGCAAAGACCGAAGGGAACTCTCCGGTGGTTCCAAACTTCGTTTGTTGTTCGTGTCTTACCGCGAACGCGTCCATTTCAGAAATGCAGCTACGGAAAGAAGCTCGCATTACGTAAGGGAGGTCTAAAGGCCGCCATGTCCACCGGTGCGCAGGGCAACTTCCGGCGATTTATCTGCGATACTCCCGTATTACAAGTACCGACTGCAAAGAAACGACGACAATACCTCGACTATTCCCCGTCAGCTTCGTCACCAGTGGCGGCGTAAACCCAGTCGAGGACAAGAGGCAGTTAGCAGCTGGCAAGATCTCCGCTACGGCCTCAAGTTGATCTCAATCATAAGCCCCCATCTCGGAGAGCATTGCCATGCTAGGCGCGCCTAAGTTCGCAGTCCGCATTTCCATACTGCGCGGACCATATCTGTCGGCGGTATGTAGCCACACATGATGCAAAAAACATGAGGTTCACCGTGCCCCCATCAGTACGCACGGACACGACGCATGTTCTACACGTTCTATACCCCATAATCTCTTTACCCAATTCGAGTCGGGCATGGGACGGGCAGCGGACCCTGTTGAACCCTGCGGGGTGTGCCAAGGGGTCGAACCTCGAATGATCTCTGGTACCGGGCTTCCCAAAGATGACCTGCCGAACTCCCATTCACGGTAGTTGATGGCTTGGTAGGGTTGTTTTGGGTTGTCTGAAAGGGTCTGCGTGTACGTGGCGAACGGTGAGCATGGGTTCCACGGCCAGTCTCAGTAGTGTTCTTCTGTCAACGGCGGTCGCCGGGGCCAGACTAGACGCTAGGCACCCGGGAACCAGCGCAGCTGTGGCAGTAACATAGACATTCACTGTAAATGGATATGTGCAACGATGACGATAAGCGTGGGTATGGGTATGGGCATGGGCATGGGGCGCCCCTGGGAGGCCCCTCCTCTCCAGTTGTTGCACTGACATCACAGTGGACACGCACCTTCCTTTGTCCGAACGAAGTTTGAGCGTAGATGATGATAGGCTGCCACGCAAATTGGGGCTCCACATTTGCCGCCGCCCGTCAGCCAAAGGAAGAAGACGGTAAGCAGATTGCCCCTTTTTCTATCACTATCAAATCATGAGTAACGCCCTAAGCTCAAGGTCCGGCGATGCCATTCATTTCTCATTTCCTGAACCCAAACGGTGGAACGCAGGGACGCACGTTCGCTCATTTCTCTATATCTCTTTTGTTTGTTTTTTTGCGCCCTCGACACAACACACGAGCTATTTGCCAACTGGCTGGCCTAGCTGGCGGGGCGAAACTAGCAAGCACAATAAAAGTTATATTTAGGAACCGCGGCCCCGACGTTATGTTGTCTTTGCTCGTGGACACATGGTTACAGCCATTCTCCTCTTGTGCCGTTCCACCGTTCTTGCCTTTTCGGGATGGGGGAGAGCGTTATAAACGCATGTGCGTGGATGCGAACACAGCGCAACGTGTCAGTCCAGTGTGCGTGTACATGGGTTGGCGGGTGTGTGGTCAGGTCGGTCAGGCCCTGTCAGGGGCTTTGCCTTCCTTCCTTCGCAGACCCAACAAATGGCTCGCTGGGTGCCTATCATCACCTGCGGGCAGTGCCGCGCCACAAGTTATTTATGTGGTCGTGGCACTTGGCAAGCACGCACGCACGTACGCAACAGTAGCTAATTAGGAGTCCGGCTGGCTTGCTGAGGCATCGACTAAACGACAATAGCAGCACGAGCAAATGGCGGAAGGAGAGCGGTGAGATATGATATGTGCTCTCCCATCACCATCACTAATCATCCTTCTTCCGTGCCCAGTGTAACATCATATATCGCATAAGTAGGCAAATGCACGTATTTTTCGATCGAGAAGCTCCACCCCCCCCCCCCCCCACAAGCCCCCAGACCCGGTCGTCCAGTCGCCCATCGCCACGACCGTCCTCCTCGGTCGATCGCTCCGTCTCCATCTCATTTCATCTCGTGTCGTGTCGTCCGTCGCGTCGCACGGCACAATCACGTGCACATGCGTGCGTTTTCACTCACACTCGCCCCAGGGATCCCTGGGATCTGGGATCTCTCGAGCGTCTCCCTCCCTCTCTGGATGGATGGATGGAAGAAGAGAAGAGAAGATGACAGAAGGGGGATGCAGCAGCGCCGTACACTTGCGTGTGCACGCAAGGGTGCCAAGTTTTCTGCCGCTGTCATTGCACCGAACTCATAATAACGCCACACGGATTTCGATGGACGGGGCGGGCTTTCATTTATTTACCAAAAAAAAAAAAAAACATGGCCATAGTAACAGTAACAGCAGTCGAGGTTCGGGTTTTACTGTTGGCGCTCCGAGTCGTTCCGAGTAATAAATGCGTTCATCGTGGCATGGTTCGTAGCATGATTCATGTGATGCTCCGGTCGCGGGCGCGTATCATAATCATACATAGCCTCGTAGCTAGCGCGCGCGGAGCATCCAAGGGTGTCATTATATTACAGGATGCCATAGCAAAACCTGCCGCACATACACATGCACGGCTGCGCGTCTGCCAGCGCGCTCGCGCCCGCGCGTCGAAGGTTGTGTGCGCGCTAATGGGGCTACACCAGTACAAGGATACACATGTATACTTGTATCACCCGCAGCGACTACAGCCGGTCTAGCCCTACTACTTAGTGTATATGTAGACTCCTCTTGGGTTTCCGGGGCGTTGGTGTGCGCACGCAGAAGGAGGCAGATGACGGTAAAAATGTAAGTAACGCTGCTACCCGCGGCTCCGCAACCGCGGCCTGCGTGCGCCTGGGCCTCCCCCCCCCTTCCCTTCCCTTCGCAAAGAATCCGACCCGACCCGAGCGGCAACGGTATCCATTAGAGGCAACTGTCTCCCCACCGCAACCACAAAATTTTAGGGGGGGGGGGGGGAAGGGAGGAAGGGGGAGAGGAGAGAAGGAGGGAGGGGAGGGGGAGGGGCTCGTTCAAGAGACCTTCGATTTCGTAGAGCGAAGCACATGGATCGGGGATCGCCAGCAGGAGAGGACGACGGACCTTCCTCTCCCTCTTCTTCTTCTTCTTCCTTCCCTCTCAAATTATCAACAACAACAACAAGGGGCAGGGGAGGGGGGGGACGCCACGAACGAAAACGAAAAGGAAATACATTTTACTTGTACAACTTTTCTTTTCATTTTTTAGGATTTATGAATAAAAATGGCCGGAGCACCGAGCCCGGTGTATATACCAGGTGAGACGGGGCCGGCCCGTTCCGGGAGATCGGGCGTTCAGTTTTCAGTTTTTTTTTTTTTTCTCATAAGCGCGCGCTTTTTTCCAAGCCAGCCATCAGCCACTCCACTATCGATGGCTGACAACTCTCCTTGGCGCGTATGTTTATCGATGGCACCGTCCCGCCCATTTTGGAGGTAAAGAGGCAGGTGCTGAACAGGGCGGGCCACGACAACACGGACACAAGGTACGGGTACGCCTGACCCGGAAGTTTTTAGATTCAGCAAGTAGTGGCAATTGCTTGCTCCCTTTCTCTTCGCCCCCACCCCCCCTTGCCATCTCGGAAAAGGAGAAAATCTATAGTTTCAAGGCGGAGTCAATCAGTGGTTCCTTCTACACCCAACTTTGGAAATTCTCCGGAACATCTGCTAGTGTATACAGTCTATGACAACTAGCACGCTACTGTATCGTATCTCTTCGCATTTCATTGATCCACGTCATTTCCGTAGCTAGGGTGTCGTCTTGCGCATGTGTGCGGGGTGATAAGCGGGGAAATGCGTTGGCTTGAAAGGAAAGACAAAAACACATGTCAAGCATGGAAAGAAGTGTCGCCGACTAACTGAAGGCGGATTAGTTGATGAGTGCTTTCGTGGTCACCGACCAGGTGGCGCAGCGCAGGGGCAACAGAAAGCTCTTGTTTTCTTTCTGGAGCAGGCACGCAGGCGCTCGCTCATTAGCTTTACTATGTGAGGACGGCTGGGATGAGATCGCCTCTCGGGACCGGAGAGAGGGGGCGGCTGGGGGCGCCCAGTCCTGATTCTTGACTTGGATAGCGCATACATAGGATGCCCTAGTACTGTACACGGTATGCGTCTTTCATGCGGCGTGCGTCTATGAGTACCAGAAGTGGAAAGTATATTGTTTAGGACAGGTGCCTTTCCAACACGTGTTTTCATCCCACGCGCATATAGATCCCTTGGCTCACAGGCGAGGGCGGCATCAATACTCGTCGATGACATGGCTGGCACCGGACCGGCAACGGCAAAGAGAATGACCGCTCCACCGACATAAGGCTGATTGGCGAGGTACTCAGTGACGACAGATTAGCCGGTTGTGCAGCAGACCTAACAAACCGGACTGGCTGAGGGACTAGACCATGACAACAAATGAACAGGTAAGAGGAAAGGAAAGGAAGGAGATAAATGTGACGACGAAGAGTCAAGCGAGCAGGGCGGGGCAAGGTGACCATACCCAAATAAGGGTATAATGGTTTCTCGCAGTGGAGAGATCTCAGTCTATGGGATCTCACCTCGAGGCCGAGGTTGAGCCCCCGTGACGGTTTGCGTAGGTGTCGGGAGCCGAGGTAGACAGGGTGTTGCTTCTTCTCGTGTGGTGTGTCAGTTTTGAGCCGCGAAAAAGGGCTTGCAGGAACGAGAGGGTGATAGATAGGGTCAAGGGTTATGGGGAAGGAAGCAAGGAAAGAACAGGAGATGGGCGTGTGAGATCAGAATCGTGGCAAGCCTTCTGGATCAGAAGTGAGCGGCTAAGCGAGATGGAGTAGTCCTTACACATGTCCATGGGCTGGGTGTGATGTGCGCGCCGAGGCGGAGAGAAAGAAGAGAAGAGACAAAAAGGTCGGGCGCCGTATGCACGGAGGCGGGTATGAGGACGAGAACGGAAAGTTGATGTCGAAGAAGTTCTAGAGGGTAACGAGAGCTTCTAGAGGGGGGGGGGGCAAGGAGGGGAGAGGGTACGGACGGAATTTGATATGTTGAGGCAGCAGAAGGGGACCATCATGAGTCAACGGTGGCGGGACGGGTAGTCCGCGGAAAAGAAGCCTGGCGTAGATTTGGAATTTGGAATGGAATGGAAATGTGGGATATACTAAATATTATTGATTAAGCAAGGTGTGAGAATAGCGCGACGCAGATGACCTGCCTCGAGGGGAACGACGGAACGACGAACGATGGAGGGTGCTCGGCCGGAGGCAAGTCGGCGGCATCGGCCTCGGCGGACTGAAAGCATAAATCGGAGTTTGGAAAGGGGAAATGGCGATCGAGGCAAAAAGACGAAAAATAATACGGAAAGCGTCGCTGCATACATCGCAATTAGCTGTTAATACACGCTCGACTCAAAGCTCTCTCCTCCTCTCTCTCCTCCTCGCCTTCCCCCCCTCCTCTCCTTCTCTCCTTCTCTCCCCTCCTCCCGCCCCTATTCATCTCGTCAATTTCCTTTAAATGCCTTCCATCTTAAATCTCAAGTTCAAAGTGGGTTCCCACTTCCCTTCCTCCATTAGCTCTACACATGCTCGATATTGAATCACTCCTTCCCTTGGTGCCTCTTCCTTTCCAGGGCAACAAATCTTTCATCGCATTCTCCAACCTCGGCGATGCTGATGCTCTCACGAAGACGTGGAAGGTCCGTCTTATCTCCTTCCCAGCGTCCCTGATTAATGACTTACCCCCACACAGGTTTGCACCAAAGTTGCTAGCTTCCTCGAACAGGGCCAGCGTCTAGAGAACCTAAGCTGGCGTCTATGGCACCTCCAAAACCTCATGGTTGACGTTGACAGTGCAAAGTCGAAGCGCGAGTTCAAGAGACTGAGTAAGTCCATGAGCGACAAGCTCGACAAGGAGAAAGGCCGGTCCGTGCTCTCCGCCCCGCAGCCGTAACCCTCCGCCCTGACATCCCCTCATCGCCTTGCTCTCTTTCACCAGGAGCATCGAAGAGTTAGAGGCACCTGGTTTCAAGCGCAATCACTCGACAGACATCATCAGACAACGCGCTGCGGAAAAAGAACGCTCCCGCGAGGCCAACGTCAATGGTCGTCCTGGTACGATCAAGCGCATGCAATTCACTTTCTCTGTCGACCAGCCGACTCCCGCCACTTCCGCCGCCCCCGTACAGAAGCCGGACCTTAAACCTTCAGCCGAGTTCAAGGACAATGTCACCCGCCGAAGTCGTCCCGTTACCCGGTCTACTGCCACCCAGGATGACACCCAAATGGACTCGGCATCTCTTCCTTCCGATTCGCACAATGACAATGACACCCACCTCTCCCACCAACACTGCAAGGAGGTGGACATCACTGCCACGCCCGCGGCCGAGATCATTGCTGCAGCCAACGCGATCTCCCAAGACACCCTCCTTCGCTTCCCCTCCCTCTTCTCCACCGACTTTGGTCCTTCTGCCCTTCTGTATCCCACCCCCACCGTCACGAACCCGATGAACTACGGAGAAGGCGTCCGTCACTCTATCCCCACATCTGATTCATTCGATATCGTCCGCCCGACTATCGAACTCCCTCTCGATGAACTCCTCATGGAGCCAGGTGACTGTTCCGAGGCGTGGCCCATTCCTTCCTACCCTCCCCCCTCGACCACCGATCCTCAGTCCCAAGCACGCCAGCTGGACCTGGCAACGGAGACGGATATTGGGATGAAGAGCGAGGTATTCGAACATCACCATCCTGCCTTTTCTCAAGCCCACTTTGTCCGACGCGCCTCACAGCAGGAGCAGACGGTTTCTCCCGCAAAACTCGGCCACCGCAGCGAAACGCCTACTGGTTCCAGCTCGTCACGGCCCACTCTCAGTGTCCGCACTCAGGGTGCGACCACACGCTCTTCCGGCCCAGGTGCCACCGTGACCAACCCCGCGACGACGCTCCCGCCGTCAGGTCCAAATGCCAATGGCAACAATGCTCCCGGGGGTGTTAAGGCAGAATGCTCAAATTGTGGTGCCACACATACACCGCTTTGGCGTCGCGGGCTGAATGATGAGCTAAACTGTAACGCCTGTGGGCTTTACTGCAAGCTGGTATGCGCTCCACCTGGGAGGATGTCTTATTGTATCGTTAAACACGTGATCTAGCATAAGCGTCCACGCCCGAAGAGCATGAGGAACAATCATGGCGAGGGACGCTCCCAAGCGGCACCCCGGCAAGAGTCCTCCGAAATTATCGGTGCGCCACCTCCCTGAACAAATGACTCATTCGATGTGATCTCATTGATTTTTTGCACTCAGCGCAATGTTACAATTGCCATACAACTGCTACCCCCCTTTGGCGCAAGGACGACGAGGGCAAGACAGTATGCAACGCGTAGGCGTCTCAAAAATCCAATCTACCCTTGACCACTACTTACCCATGTCCATCTCTCCCCGTCGACATATAGTTGTGGCTTATAGTGAGTCTCACAATACTTTCGCGTTGGCGAGTTCCTTTCCTGATGTGTGTTATCTTCACAAGTTTCAAACTACATGGCTCTGCTCGCCCTATCTCAATGAAATCTGACGTGATTCGCAAGCGCTCTCGGCATGACGCTCGTCGTGGTAGCAGCAGCAGCGGACACGGTAGCGGCAACTCCTCCGAGACTCCCTCCGCGAGTCCAGGCGCATCTCGGCGTCCGTCTCCAAATGGAGATGCAGATGGCGGTGTTTCACCTACGCTTGCGGTAGATCCCAATCCCAACGCATTCGACGATATCGATGTCGATCCTGCTAGCAATCACAGCGGTATTGCCGATAATAGCAGGAGCTTTGGGTATGTGGCATCAACACAGAGCGAATTGGTTGGCGCTCTCGGCACCAGTAACACGTACAGTTACCCTGCACTGAACTTGTCGAACTTTCCGGGCCCGTATCACCCCGATCTGCTGTCCCAGCTGTATTCTACGGACTACACCACCAGCAGCGGGGACACCTCTGAGGGAGAGAACTGTGGCGAAATACGTGTGGCGAAGCGTAGGCGGATGAGCAACGATTCCGCGACGGAACCACCGAGCTCGGCTGTCTCGTTTTCGTCCTTCGGAGACCGCAGTGGCTTCTCGAGTGGCAGCGCGACGTCGGCTTCTGGATCAGCGCGGGATTCGATGGACTTTTCCTTTTCGGGCTCCAGCAACTCACCCTCCAACGGCACCAGCTGCGGCAGTCCGAGTATGAACGGTGGTGGAAGCTGTAACGCTCCCAACACTAATAATGGCGGTTCCGGGGTGGGTGGATACTACAGCGCATATTGGCACCCGCCGATGCTTCCCCAGCCCCATGGGTCACCATTTATCCACCCGCCGATGCTCCCACCCCCGTCCGCGGCCGACAGCGACGTGCAGATGGACTTTTTGCATGGCTCGACGGGCATGAATGAGGGCGACCATTTCCTCAACCCTTACATCCATCCCCCAATGTTACTTCCCGAGCCTCATCCACCTATGTTCCCAAGCGACTGGTCAGGTTACCCTACGGAGGGCGTCGCCGCTGGCGCAAGTGGGTTCTAGGCGCGCTCGGTTCGTGGGTCTTTCATCCTCTCTGGCGGCTCTTGCCCCTTTTGTGACTGTGTTGATGTCCGCTCTGTTTCTCTTCCATTTCCTTCGTTTTGTCACACTCTATCTCATGGGTCTGTCGTCCTGTCGTCCCGCTGCATAGCAATCTCTCTCCATTATTCGTGTATAGAATTTTGCTCCTACGCCATTACGATCACGGTCACGATTCTCCATCTTTCATCTGCGTGCCCTTCCCCGCCTTGCCCTCCCAGTTCCATGATTCATGGTTTCATCTTCAACGTTTCAAATCCCTCGCACACCATCTCTGACTAACCCTCTCCTCTTCTTTCCCCGCTTGTGTTATTCGTTTTCCTTATTTGTTGTTCTCTCATCTGTCTTATCTCATTCCATTCATGCATGCCGATGGCGGTTGCCTGGCAGCCCGCGCCTCTCGCCTACTTATACCGATATCGCTTACACCCACGCTGACAGTGGCAGTAGCGCCTTTGATGGGAGGTTTGTACGACGGGGAGCAAGTTACAATAGCAAGGTAGTATCAAGTAGCCGTAGTAGGATGTCGTTCAGTTGTTGTTGTCTACACGCGAAGGGCTTCGCGGTCCAAGCCCCATCAAATTCATTCATCATCAATATTGCAATAAATACTATACATAATACGGAACAAAAAAACATGCATGCATGCGCCGTATCATTGTTTCCTGCTTGCCTTTTCTTCTTTCAATCGCAACTAGGCGTAAAACCAGATATTCACTTACAGTAAGTGATCGTACAGTACTGTACAGGTAAAGTGTCATGTCATATATATATGTGTGTCATGCAATGATGAAGATGCCGGAACTGTCATATTATATAGGTGGAGTATGGAGTACAGTACTGTATCATTTTCGCATTTTCATCTCCGTTCCTTCGACGAGTCAGCTTGTCAGATACAGTACAGTACAGTACGGTGCCGTACTGTACCGTTTCCGAATCGCGGCACCGGCGGTCGATCATTCACCAGCTCCGAGTGCTGAAAGGCAAGCGACGACTACTGTACGACTCCACACGGCGGTGACACATCACGTTATAATCAATTAACTGCACATTGCCAGGAAATGATTTTGAACAAAATCAGAATGATTGCCGTTGACTTATTTAGACGTCACTTTGTGTATAACGCTATGGGTACTAGCAGCTGCGCGGTTTGCTTTTGTTTCCTGTTTTGTGCTTCTCCCCACACCCCCCACCCCCTTGGAGCTCAGTAATAAAACCCGACTGTAATACAAAAGCAATGCCCATGCATGCATGCGCACGGTACGGTTACGGCGAGGTAAAGCAGCACAAAAGTAACGAGGCACGACACGTACGTACGTATTGTATCCCCATTTTTACATAGCGACCTCCTCATGTCATATGACCCGGTCCGTGGATGACATGTACTGTAGTGGTACGTCCCTTTCTTCACACGCCCAAACGACCCAAACGCCCGTTGGGCTCTTCCCCGTTTTCTTCAACTCCCTTCTTCTCCCGCTTTTCTCACCACCTCTCCGAGTTTTTTTTTTCTTAAAAAAAAAAAGTCCTTCTAAAAGCTTTTTCCTTTTGGTTTGCCGTACACCTCATCATTCGAAGGTTCTGGATCGTGTCGAACAGAAGAACCCCGGCTGGCACTTTCTCCTCCACCAGGTCTTCTCTAATCGAATTTTCTCTGGACTGCTTGAAGCGAGCGTGGAGTGGGGGATGACGCCACAGTTGTCAGAACATTTGAATCGCTTTCTTGAAAAATCGAAACCTGTCCCCAGCTTGAGAGCGATGACGTATGCAGTTTGCAATTACTGACAAGACCAGGCGCGTTATGTGAATATGATATTGGGTCACGCACACACACCACAGCGGTGCCTTGTTGGTTTTTCGTTCGCACAAGTACGGTAAGGGTAAGATGTAACCCAATGGGTGATTTGACCCCCCCTGACGAACAAGTTTCAGTATTATTGTGCAATTGCGTCAGGGGGGGACGCAATTTGTTCCTCCCGGGGGGGGGATCCATCACAAATGGGGCGCAAAGATATACCGTCACGGGCGTCGAGAGGGGAAAGGAAAAATGGTCCTTCCACTTTTGATCGGAATAGACATGGAAAAAAAAAGTTCTCGGCCTCGGTGGTCGCGTCATGAGGTTACAAGAGTCGGAACGGCATATTCTTTCTGCCTTAAGTGACATGGTGATATCCTTTCCTTTGGTGAGTGAAAAAACCTGTCCGATTGGCTTTGAGTCTTCGCTGGCGGCGGCACCTATCGCGCTGCCGTCAGCCGAATCGGAACTGCCCTCGGCACAGAGTAAAAGCTCCAGTACCCGAAATTCCAAAGAAACAACAAAGCCCCCGGGGGCGCAAAGTGGGACAAATACAAGTTTCACTTTCACTACTTTTCGGGTCCACAAACGGGGCCCACAAGCATCGTTTCACTTTCCGCACCAGAGCCGAAACGACAAAAGTTGCGTATTGGCGAGAACAATTCTGGGGCCCAAGTCCAGACTTGAGACGCCCCTGGTGGTGGTGGTGTTGGTGGTGGTATTGGACCAGGCGAAGCTCGCTAGCCCGATCTTCACTTGCCCTAAGCATCGTCAATCGCCTTACGATACGGCGGCGGCCGTTCCAGACAGACGGTGGCAATACGATTCTTGCTTCGCAGGATAAAAAGGGGCTTTCTTCATTTCGCATAACCGTTGAAACGTCCAAAGGAGGGTGGCGCAGGGTCCAGGTAAGCCTCGCATCATAGTTGCATTTGCGTCACAGGAAGCCGTAGTCAGTCAACTCGCACATACGGCGCACAGCGCAACAGTGGTGGGAATCAAGGCACAGGAAGACGCCGGTTGGCAGTGGTCCTGCCGCAGGGTACTTGCCATTCTCGTCTCGCTTCTGGAGTCCTAGGAGGCAGTTGCGCATTAGACAACCGTAGCGTAAAGGCTTTGCGCCCAGTTGTGCTGTGGCGCAGGGAGCTTCTAAATATTTGTAATTATTCTTGTCCTATTCCATGCGGAGCCAAGACACACAAGGAGCCAGTCGGACCAGTGCCCTGGGAGGCCATCCATGTATGATCCAGGTGACGTTTAGTTCTCTTCGAAACAGGAACATTTTTGATTGAGAGGTCGAGAGCGCAATTCATACCCCCAAGGGTAAAGTGTGGATCCGGCAGGCTATTATGTGTTTGTGAAGGAAGCCTGTCACGGTCCGACCGTTACGCCCGAGACATATCGTATCTTCTATGTATGTTGTGTTAGTAAAGCCACCCTGAGCCCGCAGCAATTGTCATCGAATGCGCATGTCTTCTTTTCCCTCCCATGCGTGATGCCATGCTTCGAAACCCACGCACAAAATATGACATATAAGCTATGAGTGTAGCCTTGAGGTTCCGTAACAGTTGGGAAACCGAGTCATCATATGATATGGCCTTGCGGAATCGCAAGCGAGGAGGAGGCAATGAGCGCGGGTGTGTTGGCTCGACCGTAAGGAAGAGAGTTCAACTACTGTAACACCGGGTCGAGCGTCTGGAAGGTCGTCGGAACAAGGATGACTTCTATGCGTGAATTGTCCTGAAAATTTAATTTTCAGCGTGGGTGAGCTTCTGCCACGTAAACGGAAAACCGTGTACAGTACTGGTAAAGTCCCCGTGAGGATCGCCATTGATGTTCTCGCCACGGCCCCTTTCGTCTCCTTACCCGGAGGCAAGTTCTGGAGATGTGCCATTTCTTCTTCAGGGGATAGTAGGAAATGCCCTTCCCTGTCACAAGGCGGAGCTTGCATCACCGATTCATCGAACGATGGGAGTCTGTTTCTAATATCATGGGCGAATCCACTGCGCAACAATGGTTTACCCCTAGCCACAGCCACTGATGCTGTGTCTTGCGGTGGATACTCTTCTCGGTACTAGTGCGAAGGGTTCTGGTCGTGAGTAACGTTACGTGAGTCGATTGATTTGGGTTTGGCTGGGGTGCACCCACCCAAACCTCGAGGTCAATTAGTCGCACAAAGTTACACAAACAACTGCCGCGAACTCCCCTTCGGCAAGTAACTTGACAAGGGCAATGTAGTCGTCGGTTTGCAAGTGCAGTGTGTCTCTATCCCGTTGAATATGTTCTCCACTTGAGCCTTGAGCAAGAATTACATCGAATCATCTAGATCATTCAACTTCTCGGCCCACGACCAACCCCAGAACCTTACCGAGAACTTGCGTGGCACCATGACAAGCGGGATCCCCTGAAAAGCTGCTGGGAGACTGGGCCCCAGGTAAGTAGTATCCCTAGATCTGCACCGTCATGATGATTCAATACATTCCGTATAGAAAGCAGTTACCATGCCCCGAGATTGCCACCTCATTTCAGGTTCAAACACCGGACAGTGAACTCTCTTCCGTGGAATAAATGGAGACTAGCGTCGTCTCTCTTCCTTGAAATGAAAACCGAACGCCGTCCCCCAATACCATGCATGACATTTCTTTGTGGAATCTCAGATGTGTATATTGCCGTCACTGCTGAGAAGGTACACTACGGAGAGTCGCGGTTGGATGCCGTGCCTCGTATCTCATCATCACAAGTCTTGCTGAGGTCTCGATTTCCGAAAAAAAAACCATGTGATTTTATCTTTTTCTTTTATCTTACCCCAGGTGGATTACTCTTTATTGTTCGAGTGGAAATCCAATAATACCGTCTATGCGGAGGGGATAACCTAACATTGGGCCCGAGGGTAGAAGAAGCCTCCGTTTTCTCACCTATCCCACGTTTTCCCAGGCCAAAAGGCGGTGTCAGGAGCAGACGGCCAAGTCCCAAGGGATATGACATGTGGCTGTTCCACTGCGTGTCGAAAGGATTTGTAGGATTGGTCTCGCACGCGAGATTTTCGACCTCGTCAATGTTCTAATTGCGGCAGAGTGGACCCCGTTGACGTGCTTGCTGGTAACTCGTGTGGTTGTCGATACTTGTACCCATTTGATGTTGCAAGAGTTCATCATATAGCGAAATATCGATCGCGGATCTGTCAGCCTTTGAGGGAATGCACAGCAATTGCCTACTGGGAATGTACTGTGACTGTTCCTAAACCTACCGAACTGTTTCTTTGCCTGTGCTGGGCTCGCACCGAGGAGTCGATGTAAAAGCAGCACGCATCGCGAAGCGCGAGGACACGATTCTGTTGTCAAACGACCCTAACAATGCAATCGTGGTAGCGCCAGCGATGATCGCACTTTTTTTTTTTTTTTCATCTGAAGCCCCCCTTCTGGACGGACTCTTTCGCATCGCTCTTGGCGGATTCTCCGTCTAAAATTCTCGACAGGCAGATCCACGGTTTACCGATAGCCTTAGCAACCGGATAAACGATGCTTTTGACAACGCTCCCCTTGGGCCCGCGGAGACGTTGGCTATGCCCCGACGAGGCATTTGCGCTTCTCAGAGCTGGCTCAACTCCGTCAATACGGCTCGGCCGTCGGCCGAGGCTGGAGAATGGACTATATATATAGCGTACGCTGACAATAGGTTCGGTGCGGTGTTCCGTCCTGGCTTGGCGGCCGTATTGGTGGAGGAGCGTCGTCACATGGCACCTTCTGCTCTCCCTCGTTCTTTTACTTTTATTATTGTTGCATTTTCAGAGGACCGTAATGCGTTCTCCACTTCATCCCTCGTGATATCTCTATGGCAGGTACACATAACTCCCGGCGCTGTACATAGGATAGTTATGATCTGGGATCTTCTGCTGGACTCAAGGGAACGTGGACTTTTGGTTGCCCTTCTAGCAACTTCTATCACAGCGGTTTGCGGTTTTCTGGGACACGCACTTGAGACATGGACAGCATATGAAGATATGTATTACGTTCAGATTACAGGTCAAAGGATCCATAGTATGAGGGTGCGTATCCTACAGACAGCGCAGATTCTGATTCGACCACGGTTGCGAGGACCTTGGCTAGGTTTACTACTAGAGACTCGCAAGCATCAGGGAAGATTCATTTCGGTGGAATTCAGCTGGCGGCGTCCAGTGGTCATTGAAGCCGAAGCCGAAGAGTTTCGCAAGAATACCCGAACCTAAGTTGGCTGGCAGGGTCGCAGACGTACAACGAGTACGGAAGAAGAACGTCTCTGCGCTTCTCTTCGGACTATTCATGAACATTTATTGCGTCTCGAAATCCAGATAGCGAACCCCGAGATGCTCATGTTTGTCGGGAAGAATCCCGCGATGTCATGTTGGTCAGGGAGGACTCGGGCCGCGATTTTAGAGGACTACCAGAAATCACCAAAACCGTACCAACTCAGACCATCGGTGGAATGAGCAGTCTTGTAATTGCACTTACATTATACGTGCATTCCACGACATACGACGAACGTTCAAGTGTACCAATGTATCCCATGAACCTCAATGATAAGTCCGGCATCCGCGACGTTTCGCAGACGCAGCCGATATAGGGTTTCCTACGCGGCTTGACACCTTGGTTTAGACTTTGACAGTTCCTCGCGCACTCGCTGAAAGCCTTTAGACACCGCTGGAACCGAAAACTTTCCGTAGTCAGCGTAGAACTTACAGTAGAGGTGCGCGGCAGCAGAAGTAGGTTTGGCTATGGCGATAGTTACTGTAGACAGACTAGAAGCAATCGAGCTATGTATCCATGAGTAGACTCGTCCCGCGGAGCGCCGCTGCGGCCTGCTCCCAGTCGATGTCGACTAGGGTTCGCCGCGGTTCCTCCTCTCGGCGGCAGAATTCCCTTCGGGGTAGTGCAGTTCCCGTCCCCGTACTATAAGACTAAAAGAAACAACTGGAGCCTGGGCCTTGGGGTAAAATTAGGGTGTGGATCTCAAATCCAATCGAGTTGTTGCAAGTCAAAGGTCCTCGCAAAACTTAAGTAAGGTCACGTGACAAAATGTAAATGTCATGAGGACCGCGCACACGTAGTGGGGTTGGGGGTGAGGAATGTCAATGGGATGCCTTTGCTGTATTTGCAACTCGATATCAGCAGCACGACGAGGGTCTTATTCAACAGTGGCTGATAATAACGATGCACGTTTATACATGTTTTAATGAGTGTGGGGACATGGCTCCTGATTGGGAACTTGCGCGTCAGTTGAAATAATTAATGGGTGGATCTGCGGACGGCCGTCCCTGTCGTCCGGGCTGCCACGTATAGGCTCTGATTAATCCATGTCGTCTCACAGCAAGCGTAGGGCAGAGTCAGAGGAGGTCGCCCACAAGAAAAAGTGAGTTGGCATAGTATCCTTGTGCGTATTTGGTTTACATGGGTCCAACTAGGCCACGTAAAGGAGAAGACGAGTTCAACCAAGACGAAGGCTTTGATGATGGCGAGCTTGATGGTGGTGAGAGCTCCTAGATCTACGTATTCTGATCGATTCCAAAAGCACACACCCAGATGACGTGGAGGATGTGGTTGACCTATCCAACATTGTCCCTAGCAGGAGAACGCGCGGAAAACGGGTCGACTATACAAAGGCTCTAGCAGAAGCAGACCTGGTTGAGGATGATGGGACCGAATCCGAGGGAGAAGGGCAGAAAGGAAAGAATGGGGCTTCCACAAGGCCCAAGACTAGGTCTCCAGAGAGGAAGCAAACGGCAAATATCGAGAAGGATGAGGATGATGAGGAGGAAGACGAGGACGACGGGGATGAGGACGACGGGGTCGACGAGGAAGAGGACGACTTTGGCGGTGAGGATGACGAGGACGAGGAAGAGTAGCGAATGATTTCAAATGCTCGAACTAAACAAAAAACCTGGCGTATAGACACGTTCTTACTTTTCCTGCTGTACTGTATCTCATGTTCATGTGAGGCCCCAGCTGACCCGGAGACCCGAGACTCGGAGACTCGGCGTAGCCCAACAACGCCGAGAAATTCGGCAGATGCCGCACGGTCGCACGGAGTTGAGCTCCTCACCGCCTCCAGATCTCAGCAGCCAGGCCACCAGGCCATGTCCAAGGAACACTGGCACACAGGCTCACGTTCAGACTACATCGCCTCTCTCGCCCTTTCCCGCAGCCACGCGGAGAATCAAGGTCGCTTTTACTCTCATCCAAAATATGACGCGCGCAACATGCCAAAGCGTCTTCGTCCTCCCGCGATCCCGGACTTGCGCTTCGAGCCGACTTACTTGGCCAAGCTAGCAGCTGCTAGTCCAGGTTGGCAATCCGTCGTCTGGATCACGGTACGGGATCAAGTGATAAGCCCGCTGTTGCAGGGTGCAATTTGGTGCGTCGTGTGCCCAACTCGCTCAACCTTACTTGACGTACCGTGTACAGGGGTACCGTGTCCGTGTTCATACAGCCTTTGCTGCGATCCTTTACCGGGTGGCGGTCTCAGAGTCGCGCTCCACGATATCCGAAAGAAGGAAGCGCCGCAGGATGGCTCCGTCAGTGGGCCCGCTCGCTCTTTCCAGACACGAGATTGGGAAACTCATCAGGAACTCGATGATGCGATGTTGCCCTCTGGGGGCTTGCTCTGTAGATGATATGAAAAAGTATCGGTATCCTTGTGCGTGTGAATGATGATTTATGTATACATGGATCCCGCGATGCTGAGTCGGGGGCGACGTCACGATCGTCTCCCGAATTGTCGTTCCTTATCCATTGTCTCACCTGTGCTCTTCCCAGGATGTGTGGATAGTATCCTCATTGTTTTATCTTCTGGCCCTACTGCCATAGAACGTTACAATCCCACTCCAGGTAACATGATTTTCCTGGCCCATGCAAAGATATAGATGAGGATATTCTCTTGACCTGCTCATACAACGAGCTGTCTTATTACTTTGGCTGTGTTGCAAGACCACTTCTACAAAGTACTGGACAGATAATGAGACCTTGTCTTTGTAGAGACATGGTGAACACTCGAGCCTCGTTCCGGTCTGCCCCCATTATTCGTAAACCATTTTCACGTAGACCGGGAGCCTTCTCAACGGGTGACTTTTATTTGCCGTTCTCGTATCCTTGAGTTAGCCTGCTCTTATTGGGTACGCAGTCCTTACAGTGCTCAGCTGTTGTCTCAACTGGCTCTAGTAACGAAGGTAGCTGATACCGGCAGGGCACACACCTAGGCAATTAAGGCAACGGTGCAACTTTTGCCAGCCCAGTTGAAGTCGATCAGCTTCGCCTTCACCTCGGGATCAATCATAGTATTCACTGTCCTCAGATCCCTATGAACAAAATCGTGCTCCTGATGTAGCTTCACAGATTCAGTAGTGTCGTCAAACACAGTAGCCTTGAGCGGTTCCTTTGTAAGCTTGTGCGCCTTCATATTCTTCCCCTTTATGCGCTCCATAACCAACATGAACAGGTTTCCAATCGCGCGATGGCACGCGTACAGCTTCGGCGCTGAATAATTCTCCGCGCGTAGTTTATGTGCTTCTTCGTGATAACTCGATGTGAACTTGACCACAGCGTCCGACTCTTGAGACCCATCATTCAGGACCAGCTTGCGAACAAACAGGCTCCGCAATTCTTCGAGGCGAAGGATTGTTTCGTATCTGGAATGACTCGTTGTGGTCATTCGGCCGTTTGTTATCGGTCAATACAGGCCAGCGAGGAGGAAGGATGACGAACGAGGATCCAGGGTTGGTTGCGGGGGAAACATGACCGGCACTGATCTGGCAACCAACCCTGTTGCATGACCTGCTTATATTCCTTTTCGAACAGAGTATCGGCGCGCATTCTGCCAGTGCCGAAGCAATGCGCAACTAGCTTTCCGAACCATCCTGTTGTGATCAAATCTGTCCTTCAGGTTGAGAATCAAAAAAGCTAGATGACGACAATCCGCTTCAAGGTGAGTACCGTAGGAATCACGAAGCTATGCCCGTTGAGGCCAATGAGTATCACCGGAAAAGAGTGTCAAACGAAAGAACTTGGTCGCTGCATTAGTCCGGAAGTTATTAAAGCCAGTCAAATACTCGTTGAATGACAACTCCTGATTAAGGCCTGATTTACCACTCCAGTAGCAGTTAAACCGTGCTATGCGCGGGGTCGCTTGCACCTCTCTCGCACATTATTTAGTACATATGTATATACTGAAAATCGTCACGTTTATGACAGCGACAAAGGTCAAGGTTATCCCACACAGTGCACATGTCTAGTAGATGCATTCAGTGCAGCCGGCGTTTGGAGCAAGACATGTTAAGTACTGTGCGCTGCCTTCTCACTGGCATTGAGAAGTGAACGCCCCGAACCCTTCGACTACCACACACTGCGCCCTATCGCTGCCCATAACCAGCAGGCACTGGCTCTCGCTACATGACACATACGCCCAAGCATATGTCGGAAACCCGGAAATGGCCTAATAAGGGTCCATGCTTTATTGCGAGCGGAGCTCGCATTTAATCGCCCACAGGGCTGAGAAATCACGAAATGAAATGTCGAAATCAAATTCAAGAAATGGCGGGAGACGTTCCAAAGATTCGCCATGGGTCGTGCATGCGATGCTGCATCCCTCTGTAACTTCAAGTGTGCATCGCCAGCGCAACGTTACATATGCCTGTCTCTAAATTTATTGAGTTCCAACACCGTTGACGGTGCATTTCTCACTCGACAAGGTTGCTTACAAATACTTCCATTTCTCAAATCCCCTACAGATCGTCCATACGTTGCTCTCTCTCTCCATAACTTCTCATGCACATGCAGACTGCAATGTCACATATGATTGTAACAACAACAGTTGGTTTTCGACACCGCGTTCAGCTGTGCTTTCGCTGCTCGTGCCCTGCTCGAACGCGCCTCACGCCGTCATCCATTGCCACCAGCCCCTGTCGAGTGCACGCGCTCATTCGCCTACAAAGCCGGCTCGCACGGACCCGCTACCAGCCCCTGTTGGGCGCAGGTGCGATGCGCTGGCAGAAAAATCACGAAATGTAATGTACAAATCAGGTGGGAAATTCTTGCAATTGGAAGACATAGCCCGTAGATACGAACGGACTTAAGTTATGAATATACCGAGATATAGGATTCGTGAATGGACCTGTCTATCGACCAAGCGAGCCCCCGGAGGCTTTGACTGTGTCCCTGGTAGTTTGCCATGTGAACTTATAAACACATGATAAGTTGCACGCAAACCTGGTGTATTAGGCGTGCAGTTTGCAGTTCAATAACGGCTTGCTTTATGCTCATCCCTCCCATCTTATACTATGCCCCAAGGAGGTTGAAATTCACAAGGGACGTCAGAATGTCAGTATTGCCATAAATCATTCAACATAATGGGTTTGGCGAGCCATCAGCGAGCTTGCAAGTGATGACGGAAAGACAATTGTTTGAATTTAACTCAGGTGTTGGATATAAAACATTTAGATTCGCAGCGTGAATTTGAGGAAGCTGGTATGCTTGGAAACATTCAATTCCAGAAACCACGAAAACTCTGACCTTCCGTAGTACTTCATGCTCTCTTTTACTTTTCTGCTCTTACCTCTTGGTGCTCACTCACTGCACATCCCATCCTTGCACCTGCATTACCCTGTTCACCATGTGCCTGACTTGCCCTGCTTGCAACCATGGGACTGCTGTCTGCAGGTGCATCCCTTGCCTTCTGTTTATTGCTTACAAACTGCAGGTATTATCCCATCCTCTCACTTGAGTGACATGGACCACTACTCTTGCAGCAACTACAGTACATCTGCTACAGCATGTACATGAGGGTGCGTGCATGCATTCATGTTGAATGCAAGCTCTTGTCCCACTCCATCTACATTGTGGTGCCTGTCCAAAATGGCCTTTGCTGTCCTCACATTATGGTTGTATTCTCCCTTTTATCTTGCACCATCCTCAGTGCCTCACCTTTCACTCACTCACACAACACAACCCAACTCCCATCTCATGTGTTGCTGACACTGCCCCAGCTGTTGAGATGGAATGTCTGTGCAGCTATGCCTGGACTGGACAGTCTCACACTCAGGGGTTTGGTAGAACTGGCCTGGACATTACAAGGGGCACTTAATGCTCCAGGACAATTACTGTCACCGCCAAGGGTTTGACAGCAACAAAAGACACTCTAGTCTGATGAGCTAGGTCTCCAAGTGACCTAGAAGACTTATAGAGAAGAAGTCGATGTCGACACCAGGGTTACCGCTTGCTGAGCTCCGACTCAGTAGCCACCCTCAGAGAGATAGAACACTGCTAGTATTGAGACAAGAGACTCAACTTGCCTCTACCAGGCGTAATGAGTCCCCTATTTATAGTACATGGTACTTGAGGGCAGGCCTAGGGCCTGAGGGGCAGTGCTACTATCTATTTATACCTGAAACACGAAAGAGACAATAGCGACCAGTCGCAGATGTCGCTCAAGAAAAATCACAAGCTGATACATATGAAACGGGGCATGAACATGAAACAGGGTCAATACACTCTAGTTGGCTGGTTCTGCAACTTACAGGGGTGCGATGGTGTTGAACCATCACCCCAGGCCGGTTACACCACTCCCTCGCTAGACAGGATGCCCTCATCCTGTTTTCCTCCATCCCGACCATCTAGCCAGCTGTGGTTGGAATCGCTTGACTCCCACCTGTGGGACCTTCTTCCCCGCCCTGGCAGCGACGAGTTGGTCTTCGGAGGCCTGTTTTGTGGCCTCAGATGCCACCAAATTTGCCTGAGCCAGGTGTAGCTCGGCGCGCAGTGTATCGACTTCGCGATCCAGGACTTGGTATCGCATGACTTTGGCAAGGAGAGGCCAGTCATCCAGGTCAATGATGGCCTCATGGAGTGGGTGGTAATTGATCTCAGTCCCCCAGAGGTGGGTGCAGAACCAAGATGGAAGCAGGGAAAGGGGGAAGTCATCGAACTTGGGGCAAGCATAGAGCTTGATGATTTGGGCATTGTGGTTGCCCATTGCATTGGCCGCCAAACCGGCCACTCGTCCATTGTCCAGTTGTTTGATAAAAACAGCAGGCTTCTCGCTGTCGGGGGTGGTGGTGGTGAACTTGGGGAGTCTCCCCTCATTCTCGACATACCCATTGGGGCATAGGAGGGGTTCCCCGTCGATTTGTTGGATGTGCGCCTTAAGCTCGCAGTTGTCCCAGTTAACGTCTTTGAATTGGTGCTTGAGGCATCGCGCCTCGTCCTGGAAGAGGGCCTCTCATTGTTGAAGGGTGGAGGTGAGACCTGCAGCCAGCTGACGGAGCTGGGCTGGGTTGAGATTTTCATATCCATCCAGGACGGATTGTACGGTGCCAGGGGAGAGAGGGCCTTCCCAGAAGGCATTTGTCTCAAGGTCGGGAAACATGCCGGGAAGACGGATGGTGTTGGAGGCAGGGGTGGTATTGGGCCAACTGGGGCCGGCTTCTGCGGAGGGAGACTGGACAGTCTCCTCGGATGTGAGATGCATGGTTTGGACTGGGACTGGGACTGGGACTGGTGAAGACATGAGGGAGTAATGATGTTGGCGAGAGTAGAGGAGGATCGAGCTGATGATTTTGCCAGGGGTTTCTGCTTCCCTTTTATATTGCTCAAGGGCCAGCGTTTGTGATACTCCCAAAGGAGATCCGGGGCGTGCACTTGGTCAGCTGGTTCCCAAGTGTTATTGCTTTTGGGATAGCCCCGCCACTTTATGAGGTATTGTAGCTCTTTTGATCACCCTTGACGGTGATGATTCCTGATTTGCTCCACTTCATATTGTTCTTCATCATTGATCAGGTTGGGGGGAGGTCGGGCATAATTGGGCCCGTGGGTGACCATCTCCCTATATGGGGTAAGGAGGGAGGCATGGAATACTGGGTGGATCAACCATGAGGTGGGGAGCTGGAGCAGGAAGGTGATCGGGGATACTTCTTTGAGGACTTTGAAGGGGCCATATCGTTTTGGGTTTAATTTGGACCCTTGATGTGGGAGCGTCAGGCGGGTCCCTTCTAACCATACTTGGTCCCTGGCTTTGTATTGTCCCGTTGGTACTTCGGCCACCTTTTTATTGATTGCCTTGATCGCTTGCTCTCATGCCTCTTCCATTCTTCGTGTTTGTTGTTTGACCACTTCATTGCTGGTCCGGACTCCCAGATCTCCAGGTCCTAATGCTGGCTCGTAGCTGATCAGAATCTGATTGGGCGATAGGCCCATGGTGCTGTTCTTTCAATTATTGTGTACTGCGGTTGCGACTGCGACCCACTCTGTCCAGTCATCTGGTTGTCCGCTTGTTACCAATCGCAGATACTGTTCCACCCATTGATTCTTTTGCTCGGATAGGCCATCGGTTTGGGGGTGGGCTGCTGTGGATAGATTCTGTTGTATCCCCAGTCTTTTGGCGAGCGCCTTTCCAAAGCTCGACATGAACCGTGGGTCTCGATCGCTGATAATTTTCTTTGGCAACCCGTACCATGGATAGAGGTGTTCCAGGTAGAGCTGGGTGATTCCCGGCCCCATGATGCTAGTGGAGCAGGGAAGGAACAAAGCGGCGTGGGAGCATCCATGGTCTATGATGGTGAGGATTGCATCTAGTCCTCGTTTTTGTGGCAATCCGGTGATCAGGTCCATGGATATGGTCTGGAATGGTAGGGTGCCTGATTCTGTGGGGATTCGGTAGAGGGGAACGTGGGGCCGGTGCGTTAGTATCTTTGCTTGTTGGCATGTCGCACATCCCTTGACATAGTCCGTGACCCACTCCTTCATCTTTGGCCACCAGTATCGTTGTTGTACTTTTTGTAGGGTCTCATCTCATCCCGGGTGACTGGATGTAGGTGTGTCGTGGGCGTCCCTAATGATGGCTCGTCTGAGCTCTTTGAGATTTGGGATGCTAGTTTTCTCGTGAGTTGTTTGCATCGCTCTGATTCTGTGGGGCAGAATGATTGTGACGTCTTTGTTATCTTCTTCACCGTGGTTTGCATTTGACGGTCTGGACAGTGCATCTGCTGCGGTGTTCGTTTTGCCCAGGATGTATTCCAGTATGTAGTCGTACTCCTGGAGGTCAGTGTGCCATTGCACGGTTCTTCGATTTAGGTTTCTTGGTGACTTCCAGTATTGGAGGTTGGCATGGTCAGTTCGGATTATGAAAGGTAGCTTGGTCCACCCTAGGTAGTGTCTCCAATGGGCCAAAGCCTTCATGACGGCTAACAGTTCCTGCTCGTAGATGTCGTAGTTGTGTTCTGTGGGCGTGAACATTGCTGAATAGTACGCTACTGGGTGTAAAATTGGTTTCCGTCGTTGGGCCAGGGTTGGTGTGAGGTCGTGCTGTCCCTCCTGCAAGAGTACGGCGCCTATGCCATATGCCGATGCGTCGACATGGAGTGTGAACTGTTTCTCGACGTTTGGTTGGATTAGTACTGGGCTGCCACACATCCTCGTTTTTAGCTCTTCAAACGCTCTCATTTGTGTTTCTCCCCAGTGCCAGGGTGTGGCTTTCTTTGTCAGTTCGAGTGGGGTCGTGCAATCTTTGAGTAGTTCGGGATGAAGTAGCGGTAGTAGCCTGTGAACCCTAGGAAACTCCTGACATTGGTTGGGTTTCTTGGAGGGGACCAGTCGGCGATCCCTTGCAGTTTCTTAGGGCTCATCTTGAGCTGTCCTTTTCCCACAATGACCCCTAGGTACTCGATTTCTTCTTTCTTGAATTGACATTTTTCGGGCTTGAGATAGAGGTCGTTCTTTTCTAGTTTGTCCAGCATGCGATGGATGTACTCTTGATGTCTGGTGGTGTGTTGTTCCTCTGTCTTGTGGGGTCGTTTAGCTGTGTGGATGGCGATGTTGTCCATGTAAACAGAGAGCCAGCCCTCCCCTACTTCTTGCCGGAAGATGGTGTTCATCATCATTTGGAAGGTTGCTGGTGAGTTAGTTAGGCCGAAGAACATGACTGTGGGTTTGAACAGTCCTTCATGAGTGAGGAAGGCGGCCTTCCATTCGTCTCCTTCTTTGATCCTAATGTTGTTGTAGCCCCATCGCACGTCCACTACCGTGAACTTGGTACATCCACTGAGTCGGTCCACAACTTGTGGGATGAGGGGCGAGACATTCCTATTCCTCTTTGTCCATTTGTTGACAGGCTGGTAGTCCTGTACTGGCCTCAACTTTCCATCCTTCTTCTTCACAAAGAAGAAGTTGGCTGCATACAGCAACTTTGAGACATGAATGGTTCCCCTTTTCAAGTGTTCCTGGATGAATTTATGCATCTCGGCTTTCTCTTCTTGTGTAAGAGGCAGCAGTCGTCCTGGCATGGTGTTGGGTGCCCCTGGTAGTAGCTCAATGGCGTGGTCCCATATGGTTGAGCGAGGCATTCGCTGGGATTCTTCTTCACTAAATACCTTCTTGTGTTGCCTATACTCGGCTGGTATGGCATCATTTGGTTCTGGGTCATTTGTGACACTTCCTATTGTTACTCTTCCTAGGAGGTATGTATCAGTCCCCCTTTTGATT